>JAQZBX010011341.1:0-42895 GCA_029593785.1 Cabassous unicinctus
CAGAAACTGTCCCGGTATAATGTAGATGAGGGCATCCAAAAGCTTAGAGAGATCAGAATGTGAGATTGGATTTAATCATGTAAGACCTGCTCACCCACCCCAGGAATGTTCATAGGACACATCTTTCACAAAAAATGTGAAGAATAATCTTTTGAGACTAAACCCATCATCCATAAGAGGTCTGTGGTTGTTCCCTGTAGTTCAAACATTACAATGGGAACCACTGCCACTGAACTTGGATCCTTAAACACATGGGTATAATCAGATCCCAAGTTAGCAGAAGCCAAATGAGTGGTGGCACTTTATCACCAAAGACAAGGTGGATGTGGCCAACATAATGGATAAAAGAGTCAAAGCAGTAAGCTGAATAGTCTGACTTACAGAGAACTATGTTGTTGACTAGTAGGTCAGGAGTATCTAAGAGGTAAATCACTGAGCAGTCTATTAAATTCAGAATTCTTTCATATAAGCAGAATTATAGAGTAACTAAACAAAAGACTAACTTAAATCAAAGAAAGTGTCATGGCCCCTCAATCAATTCCCAAACTTTAGACATTTTACAGACTCACAGCCCCTTGAATGAAAAGAAGGCTGTGACAGTTGGGCAGTTTGATGTAATTATGAATTCCAAAAATATAATTGCATCATGCTTGTAAACTGATCTGTTAATCTGGGAATGATTAAGTTATGATTAGAGCGTTGACTGCACCATGTCAGTAGGGCATTGAGCCCCACCCCTTGGTGGGTGGGGAATCAAATATAAAAGGCATGGCAAGAACAGAGTTGAAGCAGTCTTTTGAGAAGCAGTTTTGATGTTGGAAAGAAGGCCCCAGGAGAAGAGAAGCAAGCCGCTTGCCTGATCGTCTACAGCTGACCTCGTGGAGGAAACAGGAGCTAAGCCCGGAGAGAAACGCAGCCCCGGGAAGAGAGTAACCCAAGAAGCCTGAACCCTGGCAAATGTCGGCAGCTGTCTTGCTCCAACACGTGACAATGGACTTTGGTGAGAGAAGAAACTTAACGCTTTATGGCCTGGTATCTGTGGACTTCTACCCCAAATAAATACCCTTTATAAAGACCAACCCATTTTTGGTATTTCACATTAGCCCCCTTTGGTTGACTGATACAAAGGCTTAGGCTCCTTCTGGGGGAGCACCCTGCTCACTCCCCAAAATCTACTCTGTGAATCTTCCTCCCAGCCATCCCTAAGGTATTTATATCTTTTTACTTGGGTAATTGTGCATTGGGGAAAACGGAAAAGGTCTGACATTTCAGGGATTATTAGACACTAGCTCAGAAGTGGCATTAATTCCAGGAGACCTAAACATCACTGTGGTCCACCAGTCACCGCAGGGGATTATCATGGTCAGGTGATCAATGATATATTAGCTCAGGTCTACTCCCAGTGGGTCCACTGTGACCTTGGCCCAGTTCCAGAAAGTATAATTGGAATAGACATACTCAGAAACCGGCAGAATTCCTACATTAGCTCCTTGCCTTGTGAAAGGAGGGCTATTATGATAGGAAAGATCAAATATAAGCCATAAGAACTGCCTCTACCTAGTGAAATATTAAGTGAAGAGCAACAGCACATTCCTGGAGGGATTGCAGAGATTAGTGTCAGCGTCAAGGATTTGAAGGATGCAGGTGTGGTGATTCTCACCACATCTCAATTCAGTTCTCCTGCTTGGCCAGTGCACAAAAGAGATAGATCTTGGCAGATGACAGTGGTTTATCAAAAACCTAATCAGGTGGTGTCTCCATTTGCAGATGTTGTTACATATGTGGTACCATTGTTTAAACAAATCAACACATACCTTGGTAACTTATATGCAGCTATTGAACTAGAAAATGCTTTGTTTCTCAATTCATTTTAGTGAAAACCACCTGACACAATTTGCTTTTAACTGGCATGGTCTGAAATGCAGCTTCAATCTTTTAACACAGGGGTATATCAATTTCCAGTCCTATGTCATAATCTCATATGCAGGGAACTTGATTGACTCTCCCGTCAACAAAGCATCACACTGGTCCATTATATTGATATCATGTTGATTGGACCTTGTGAGCAAGAAGTACCAAGTAATCTGTACCTATTGGTAAGGCATTTGTGTATCAGCATATGAGAGATAAATCTACCCAAAATTCAGGGGCCTTCTAGTTTAGTGAGATTTCTAGATGTCCAGTGGTATAGGACATGTCAAGTTTTCCCCTCTAAAGTGAAGGTTAAGTTGCTGCATCTGATGCCTCCTACAACACACAAGGAGAACATCTAGTTATCTTCCTTGTATTTTATAGACAGTATATTCCTCATTTGGGTTTGCTAATTCAGCCCACTTTCCAATTGATTTTTAATAAAAACAAATGTATGGTGATCAATTCTTTGTATAGTCATCAGACCATTTCTCCAGCCACTCATGTCATTGACCAATGGGCTTCTGAACAAAGTGGTCATGGTGGTAAGTTGGAGGTTATATATGGGCTCAGCAACATGGACTTCCACTCACCCAGGCTGACCTGGTTATCGCCACTTCTGAGAGCATAACTTCCAGCAGCAGAGAGCAACACTCAATCCTTGATACGGCATCATTAGCTGAGATAATCAGCCTCCTACCTGGTGGCATTTCCATGATTGGCCATTTCCATCATGGAAGGTGCAGCATTTTGTTTTACCTGAAATAGATGAATATTCCAGATATTGGTTTCCCTTCCCTGAAAATGCTTCTCCAAAACTACCATCCATGGAATTATAGAATGCCTTATCTACCTTCATGGTATTCCACACAGCATTGTTTCTGATAAAGGAACCCACTTAATGGCAAATCAAGTGCAGGATGGGGGAATGCCCATGGAATTTGCTGGTCTTACCATGTTCATTTTCATTCTGAAGCTGCTGAATTTATAGACCAGTTGAATGGCCTTTTTGAAGACTCAATTAGAGTGCCAAATGTGTGACAGTACCTGCAGGGCTGGAGCAATGTTCTCCAGGTGGCTGTGTACACTCTAAATCAGCAGCAACTCATTGGTGCTCTTTCTATTATAGACAGAATTCACAGGTCCAGGAATCAAGGGTTGCACCTACGGATCTATTTGAAAATTTTTGCTTCCTGTCCCTTCAGCCTGGAACACTGCTGGTCTACAGGTCTTAGTTTGAAAAGGAGGAGTGCTTCCAACAAAAGACCCAATAATGACTCCACTGAAATGGAAGTTAAGACTGCTACCCAGGGATGCAGATGTGGCTCAACCAGTCAGATGCCCACCTACTACATGGGAGATCCTGGATTTGGTCC
Source organism: Cabassous unicinctus (assembly GCA_029593785.1). NCBI lineage: Eukaryota > Metazoa > Chordata > Mammalia > Cingulata > Chlamyphoridae > Cabassous > Cabassous unicinctus. The sequence goes on from JAQZBX010011341.1 coordinate 3,288, forward strand.
TGGTGCCTCCTAAAAGAAGACCAGCACATGCTGCCCCTGCTGCAATGAGCTAGACACCTCCCTGCTACAACAAGCTAGATGTCAAACCCACCTCAACAAGCAGATGCTGAAAGCCAGCAGACACTGCAGCCTGCAGGAAGCAGATGTGCATCAGGCCACTGGGGACTCGGCTCTCATGTGGGAGGTCCCAGATTTGGTTCCTGGTGCCTCTAGAGAAGGTGAGCAAACAATGAGCAGACAGAAGTTGAGCAAACAATAAACAGACAGAAGATGAGCAAACAATGAGCAGACAGAGGAGAGAACCATCTGGGGATAGGGGGATAAGTAAAGAAGAATAAAGTAGACAAATAAATCTTATTAAAAAAACACTGCTACTCAGCCACTTTGGGCTCCTTGTGCCTTTGAATCAACAGGCAAAGGATGCAATTACTATACTTACTGGGATGGTTGATCCTGATTATCAAGGGGAAATAGTTCGTTACTGGCTTAGGGTGTTAGATGGGGGGACATTCAGGACAGGCTGCACATGGGGCAGTGCTTTAGAGAATATGCGAGTGATCATTTTGCCATATTGTTTTGTATCAGTGGATAGAGGCCCATACAATGAGCAGGAAGGAGTTGGACTTCTATCCTGGAGAGGCTCAATATTTTCTGAAACAGAAGGGTGGTTGTCTCTCAAGAGCATGGGTGGTTTCTAATAGGGAGGGCAGATTAGTGTGTCAAGCCTTCAGTGTTGTTGCAAGTAACTATGAATCTTGTTCTTCAAGGAGTAATGCCTGGTGGTAGCCTTGGGCTCTGAGGGGAGAGTGAGGGAGGAATAGAATAGAAGGAAAAGGGAGCATTTAGGGGTCAATGGAAGTGTTCTTCATGATCTTGTAATGTTGAATTCAGGTAAAGTTAAATTTCATCAAAAATTCATAAAAGTCTATGGTCTAAAGTGTAAATCATAATGTAAACCATTGACAATGGTTAGTAGCTAACCATGTATATCAGTTGTAACAAATGTACCATCCACACATAAAAAGGTTACTAACATGGGAAGGGGAAAAGGGAGAGGATGTTAGGTATATGGGACACCCTGTATTCTGTATGTGACTATACTGTGACCTAAAACTTCTTTGAAGACAAAACAAAAAAATAAGACACTGAGGAAGAAATAGAAGAAAATGTCACTGTACATACAGGGCAAAAGATATTACAGTGATGAATGGCAAAATTTTTAAAAATTTAAATATTTTTCATTATTTTTTAATACCACATTTTAAATTTTAATTTAGTTTAATTTTTCTAAATTATTGTGTATTTTATTTCTTATTTTAATCCTGTCATTATTATTTCTTTTTCCTATTAATTGTATTTGGTGATAATCTTGGCATCATTTTTGCAGAAGTTTTGGACAGAAGGGTTACAACTGTGGCAGTGGAAGATCATTGGTGTGGAGAGTCAGTGAAGGGGGATACATGGGAGGATGTTCAACTGGGCATACAAATAAGTTATATAAATGTGTTCAAATATTCATGGGGCATTGTCATAGTGGGTAGAGATTCACAGAATAACCAAGAGTATTGAATTCCCATCCTGGGGAGCACTGCCACATTTTCTAATAGAAGAACAACAATCCCCTGAGTACAAGGGCAATGACTAGTGAAGAAAGATGGTCAATTGAAGGGCCCATGATTTTGATGACTATTCTTATTAGCTTTTGCTCTTGAAATTGCAACTTAGGCCAGTGTTTTACAGTGCCTGAGGTTACCTCCTGAGAGCCTCCATGTTGCTCAAATGTGGCTTCTCTCTAAGCCAAAACTCAGCGTATAAATGCATTACCTTCCCCCCCCCCCGAGTGTGGGACATGACTCCTGGGGATGAGCCTCCCTGGCATTGAGGGATTACTAAGAAGCACCAACTAGCAATGCAACTGGAAAAAGAGCTTGAATAAAAGGGGGGAAATGTAAAGACAAATAAGTTTATATGGCTAAGAGACTTCAAAGCGAGTCAGGAGGTCATCCCAGAATTAATGCTTATGTATGTCTCAGCAGAATCTCATAGACTGCCAAAATAGATATTACCCTAAATAGTGGGGCTCCTGAGGTCTCTGGAGACACCCAGTTCCTATGGTCATGGCAGATAGCTCTGGAATTTGGTACCTTGCCACTGGGCCCTACTTTGGAGCTTGTGCTCCCCAGTGTGACAGACTTGGATTCAGTGGTGACTTCTCTACACATGCTTCTTCTGTCCATTTATTTGAACTTATAGTTGGTGCTTGAGTTGGTAGATGTATGCCCAAGAGACTTGACTCTTTGGGCTGTCCATGTGCCAGCTGAGCCCTTAGCCTGAGTGGAGTTACAACACCTAATCTACAGTTCATTGGACTCACCCAGGACAACTAACAAGGAGGTGAGGATGGACAACCACCATACCAAGGAATTGAGAGAGTCTATAACTACAAGCAAGACAGTCCCATCCATCAGCCATATGGTATCAAAATCCCCTCTCAATTAGAAGTGGAGTGGGCATTACCAACCCAGAATCCACAGGATTGAGGAATATAATATGAACTAGAGTGGACTTACAGGTATTCTCCTACAGACACATTGTTATTTTAGCAATGGAAGAAATTATATCATTGTTGTGGAGACAGTGTCCCCTGGAGGTGCTGAAGGCAAGGAGAGGGAAAAAGAGGTGTAATAAGGGGGCACTTTTGGGACTTGGAATTGTCATGAATGTCATTGCAACAACAGATACAGGCCAGTATATATCTTGCCATAACCTACAGAAATGAGTTGAAGAGGGTGTAAACTACACTGTAAACTATAGTCCATGCTTAGTGGTAATGCTCCAAAATGTGTTCATCAATTGCAATGAATGTACTACACTAATGAAAGAAGTTAATGTGGGGAAAATTGGGAGGTGTGAGGAGTGGGGAATATGGGAATCCCTTATATCTTTATATTTTTTATGTAACATTTTATGTAATCTAAGTATCTTTTAGAAAAAATTAAAAATATATTTAAAGAAATAAATGCAATACGGAATGCATAGTGGAAGAAGGTAGTTATAAATGTGAGCCATGACCATGTGATGATTTACAGAAAGGAAGCCTGTAATGGTTATGAATATTTTCCTTGTTTATTTATGAATATGTTTTCATATATGCATAAAAATCTTTGTTTACTTCCTATCTCATCTCCTTATAATGTAACATGAGTTGTATTAACCTTACATTTTTTGTATTTTAGTTATAGGAAATCAAGTTTAAGCGTGATTACCCAAGGATTAGCACCCTATTCTGGGGAGAGGCAGTGCATTTCTTGTTGTATACAGTACAGTTGAATATTGGTAAACAAAAATATGACTGTTATTTTTTTCACTTAAAGATTAATTATGGTTTAAGGAGAGGAATGAATGCCAAATTGGTAAGGGTTTGACTCTGATGGTTAAGTTCATGCATCAACTTCACTAGGTTATATTTTCCAGTTCTTAGGTCAAACAAGAACTGGCCTGATTGTTACTGTGAGGATATTTCATGTTTTAAATCATCAATAATCTGATTGCATCTATAACTGATTACTTGAACAATCAACTGAGGAGATTGTCTTCAACAATGAGAGAGGCCTCATCCAATCAGCTAAAGGCCTTAAAAGTAGAACTGATGATTTCAGAAAGCAGAGGAAGAATTTCCATCTCTACTTCAGTCAGTAAGCTTCTCCTGGAGAATTCTTCAAAAACCTTCATCAGAGTTCCTAGCTTGATGCCAACCACACCAAATTTGGACTTGCCCATCCCCACAGTTACATGAAATAATTCCTATAGTAAGTTTCATAATATTTACATTATATAGATATCTATATAATGTATCTATATCTATATATAAAACATATAATATACATCACAATCAGTTCTGTTTCCCTGGAGAACCTTAAATACTACACCCACTTTTAAATTTTCATATAGTAGCACTATGGGGTGGTTGTAATAGTCTATGTGCTTGTCCCTCAGGGATTTTCCAGACCAACCTTGACATGCAACCATATTTTGGTGGAAAAAAAGTCCTCTGTCTGCCCTGGAACCATCCAGAACTTCTAGGAAGGTAGACTGCTGTTCCCAAACTGTGCCTGTGGGTCTGTAGTTTTTAGCATGTTCACTGGATCATGTCAAATTTTACTTATAAAAGCTCAAAAGATTTGCATCATCTCCCTGTTTCCAGGTATACTGTAATTGTTTTCAGGTCTAATAATGTTGCAGAGTTTCAAATTACTAATTTCAATAAGTTTTTTCTAGTTCATTGATTGCTTTGTAGGGGGGAGTAACTCGTAGAACATAATTTTCTGCCATTTTGCACATAATCACCGCACTCGTTTTTATTTTCACTGTAAACAGTGTTTTGGAATATTAATGTTATAGACAACACTTTTTTTTGTTTTTGTGAAGTGTAAATTGCTTCCTAGAACCACTCATGCAAATATTCTACATTCCAAAGTTTTTCATAGTACTTGTGTGTTTAGTTTTTACATATATATAAACCATTCTTTACCTGTTTATGCATTCAAAATTAAGACAGCATTTTCTTCCAACTCAAAAGTCAGTTTTGCTAATTAAATATCTGTAATCTATAATTTAGTATTTCTGTAAACATGTATTTATGATATTAAGTGGTCTGCTCTTCCTTAGCATGCAAAGCCTGTTTTGACAAATAGCATAAAATTTTTGTCTTAAAAACAAGAATTTTGTTTCTCAAAATTTGATCAGAGGCCAAAATCAAGGTGTTGGAAGGATCAGGCTTTTTTCCAAAACCTGCAGCATTCTGATGGTGGCTTGGTTAAGTTAATAATGACCTCCTTCATCACAGGGTGATCTACCTTCTTTCTCCTCTTGCTTCTACTGACTGAATACCTCTGAATTTCTTCTGCCTATATAGACTTCAGTCATACAGCATTAAGGCCCACCATGATTCAACTTACCCTCATCTTAATAACTGCAAAGATCCCATTTAGAAATGAGCTCATAACCAGAGAATCAATGGTTAGGACTTCAACATGCCTTGTAGGAGACATGATTCAATCCTCATAAACGTACCTATTTCTATCTCTCTATCAATCTACATTTATATATTCATTTGTTTCAATATTCTATATTACCTTCCATGTTTACTTCCATGTTTCTATATTAACTTCCATGTTTAACAAATAAAATGATCAAAAAATCATGCTCATTTGATTGCAACAACATTCTATCAAGACTGAAAAAGTAACAAGAAATAATCCTCTCATTACTACTTTAAATATATTCAAGCTTCTTCTTACATGTTAACTTGTCAATAAAAGTCCCCAAGGAATTTCTATTGAGAATGCAGCTCACTCTAACAAGAGGCTCCTCTCCTTATTTTGTCATTAATATGGCCATTTCTACTAGTGTCTAAACTTTGTTTACTCAGTATCCACTGAACACATTCCAGCTCCTGAATGCTTTACTTTTGTTGCATGCCTGTATGTATGTGCATGTGTCTGTAGCAGGTAGCAAACTGACAAAGATTTATAAGAAAATCACAGTTTATTTACCTCCTAGTTAATTTTTATTCCTTATAATTAATACATTCCTCAGGGTCTGTAATGAATTATTGGCCCTTTATTAAAAATGGGTAAATCATTGATGGTATTGCATCTAAATTTGGAATCTATCCAATTCTACATTTGTGATATTTTTCAACCTTTAAAGAAAGAAGATGTCAGTATACACCAATTTTTAAAGCTTATTGTCTCAGGATTGTAAAATAGCTGCCAAAACTCCATATAAGGTAGAAGTTCAGAAACTACAAAATAAAGTCTTTCAGCTTCTATCAAAATCCTTATTAATGTTATCATATTCATACTGCTCATTTCTATACTTCAAAATCTTCCAGTTGGTCAAAGCAGAATAAAAGAAAATGATTGGAAATCACCGAACATCTTAGGCATTTCTTCAGGAGCCTTATGCAGAAGCTGCAATGTATATCCTAGGTCTGGGGAGGACAGCTTTTAAGAACTAAGACCAGGCTGAGACCTGGTCTGCCAGTCAGCAGTGAGAATATCTCCTTTGAGTGTCTTTGGCTGTATTCTATATCCCTAAACTCTACACTTTGTTTTTTTTCCCACAGATTATTGGTAGAATGAATTAGGCTGATCTTCAGTTTTAGTTATTTGTGTTTTATAACAGCTATTCTCCTATAAGTGTTTCTATATGGTCAATGTTACTTGACAATTGTGCATTTCAAATGATACCCCCATTTTCAAATCAGACTCAATAATTTGCAGCCAAAACAGCTTTGAAAGTTACAGCTCATGCATCAGGACACAAAACAATTTTCATCAATATTACCTTGCCCATCTGAAGTCACCTGGATTACCTACTCTTAGTCCCTTCATTTTAACAAGCCGTCCATGCTGTGAAACATCTATAACACCTACCATTCTGCATCTGTTCACTGCTATGTGTGACTACAGGAATAAAGGTTAGCAGCTAGGCTGTGTCTAATTTTTCCTACTTTGGGCCTGAGGAGGGAGAAATAGATCAGAAATTTTTGTAATTTTTCTAACTAGATCTCCTGCTGATAGGTTTTAGGTAAAAGATAACCAAAGGTGTAGTGTAGGAAATGTGTTTAAGAAGACATACTTGACTTCCTTAAGTTTCTTATGTTACATAAATATGAAATTAACATGTACGTGTGCATGGTTTGTTGAAACATGTCAATGCAATCTTTACAATGATTCTAGTATAAAATTGAGGAGTTTCCTGACTCAAATAATTTCCGGTGTGTAACATAATACCTAGCAGGTATGATTTGGAGAAATCTTTTTTAAAATTTGGGCAATTGTATATAATAAAGTGGTAAAGAATTCCTCTGGGAGTTGCACCAATGGTCGTAGCCTTCGTGCTTGCTTTCATCTTGAGTCACTTGTGTCCTTTGAACTACTAAAAAAACTGACACTGGCTAAGATATTTGACTCTTGTGTGTTCAGTTTAATCATCTTAGTAGAAAAGTTTAGCAAGTTTAAAGCACAATGAACACATTTAGAAGCCATAGATTCAAGCCACTAAGTGATATTTTAGTGAAAATTCTCCTCTCCTAGTCCTTCAATTATGGACTATATTTAATCTAGGTTAATCAACAGTTGTATATTTATACTAGGTAGCTATGTCCAATTACTATATAAAGTTCTGCTGTATTCCCAGATCAGAACACTGTCTCGTCTGCAGTGCAGTAAGTTTTCAGTAAATATTAGTTGAAAGAATAATTTCTGAATACATTTTGGAAGTAATTTAATCTGTGGATTTATCAAAATCTGATTCTTCCACAAATGATTTTTTCTGCCATTGCTTCATTGCCCAGTTTGTGGCCTCCTAACAAGAGAATTTTCCTTTTTTTTTCTAAAATGGTATGCATAGAACTTCTATTCAGTTTTCAGGAGTTTTTTTTCCTCTTAATATTTTAATATTTACTGTAATTTTTTGTGAAGAATTTCATGAAGTAAAATATATGGATAATGAATATGTAGTTCAATATGTTCCAACAAATGCAGTAACATAACTTTTGTAACCCACGCCACTCTCAAGCCACAAGGCATTTCCACTATTCTGGAAAGTTCTCTTGACTACTTCTCACTGAACACATCTACTTTGAAAGCACACACTGATCTGATTTTTATCTGTGAATTAATTTTGCTTATTCTGGATCTTCATATGAATGAACTTATATAATATGCACTTATTTGTACCTAACATCTTTTAGATTTTTTAATTTTTATTTTCAGGGTATATATATTTGTGATTCATCATGTTGTTATGAACTTTAGTTGTTTGTCCTATTTTCTTGCAAAGTAGGTTGTCTTTTTATGTATATACCACAGTTTACCCATTTTCCTAATTGTTGACTTTGGAATTATTTGTTTTTTTCCTGTTATTAATAAAGTTTTGTGAATATTCTCATATTCTGTGGACATATGTTTTATTTCTTTTTTTATATAAATCTCATGGTGTGGCATTACTTGGTTTTAGCATGGATGTATGTTTAACATTTAATTAAAAAAATGAATGGCATTTCAAAGTATTTAGTTTTAAAATTTTAGTATAGGAGAGCTGTGGATACTCCACAGTCACTCAAAAACTTGATGCTTTCAAATTGTATTTTATTTCAATTTATATATACTACTGGGTTGTGATATTTCACTTAAATTTAGATGTTTCTTTTTCCAAGTGATAGTGAACATTAGTTCATGTGCATATTGGATATTTGTATATAATCTTTTGTTAAATCTGTGTTCAAGTGTTTTGCTCATATTTTAAAAGAATTATCTTTTTATTATTGATTTGCAGTTCATTATGTTCTCAGAACACAAATGCTTTGTGAGATATATATATATATATATATAAATATGTGTGTGTGTGTGTGTTGATAATATTTTCTCACCCTGACTTGCTTTTTCATTTTCTTCAGGATATCTGTTGGCACTCATATGCTTTCAGTATTAAGGTTAGTGCTTTCTGTTTCTTCACTAACTAATATTTTCCCATTCCAATGTTTGCTTCTAGAAAGCTTAGAGTTTTAAATTTTATGGTCCACTGTATGATTTATCTCAAACTAAATTTGTGCATGATAAGAGGTCATACTGATATGCAGTATTAGCAACACAATATGCTGAAGAGATTTTCTAAAATCTTTGCAGGTGCTTTTTTCAAAAATTATTTGACTATATACATATGAGCAAATTTTCTATTGAATTGATTTGGATCGTTTCAACAGTACCATACTTTCTACATTACAGTAAATTTATAATAATTTTTGAAGTATGGTAGAGTAAGTCATCCAACTTTGTTTCTTCTTTTTCAAAACTGTTTTGAGTATTCTAAGGCTTTATTTTTTCTTGAAATTTAGATACATGTTAGAAATCACTTATCAATATGCATGTTTTTTCTTTGTTTGCTGATGATATGATTTTTTATGTAGAAAATACCAAAAAAATCAACTAAAATACTCCTGAAACTAATAAACAATTATAGAAAATGACTTAGTTTTCAAGACTGCCATAAAAAAATAACTCAAAGATTTATTAGCTTATGGTTTCAAAGACTGGAAGTCCAAAATCAAGGTATTGGTAGGATCATGTTCCTTCACCAAAATCTTTAACATTCTAGAGCTTCCTTGCCACAATCCTTGGGGTTACTTTGCTTACATTTCTTGCCTCCTGTCACATGGCAATCTCTCTCTCCTTGTGTCTTCTCTTGTGGTTCCTGCTGATTTTGGTTTCTGATTGAGTAGCCTCCTCTAATTTTGGTATTCCTATTTCTGTTTTTTATAAGGCCTCCAGTAATATCATTTAAGAACTACCATCATTCAGTTGAGCCACACTTTAGTTAAAAATAACCTCTTCAAGTGGTCCTAGACTTCTGATTACTCTGTCTGTGCCAGCTAAATATATCTGCAGTCACCTGGATAGGCTGGTGCAGGGCCCGCCAGCTTCCATCTTGCTAAAAGTGGTGCTGCAGCCTAGGCTAGAGCTGCAGGCCAATCTTGGTGAAAGAATCCGGTTTCTACTATCACTGTGATTTTTAGTCAGCCCGGCTTCCCCTCATGCTGGGGGTGAGTCCAAATGTCAGCTACTGTCCTCCTCCTGACTTGGATAGGCTCAAACTTTAGCTGTTCTTAGGGTTATACTTTATCCAACCGAACTTAGTAATCAGTAGCGGAGATTGTGGGCTAACCATCTCTTTCTCCCATTTTTAGGAAATGAAACTTCCAATTCCTGCCAAAGAATAGCTCCTGGGGTGGCCTGCACTGCCAAAGTAGGATGATCACTGGCCTTTGCAGCATGGCCTACAGTTTCCCAGAGAGGCTGGCACAGCTCCCCCAAGCTTCCTCCCTGCCCAAGGTGGGTCTGGGGCTTAGGCTAGAGTGGCAATCTGATCTAGATGGAAAGAAGCCAGTCCCTACCAGCACTGTGATTTTCAATCAGCCCCGCTTCCCCTCAAGTCAGGTGTGGAGTTAAGATGGCGGCTACCAGCCGCTTTCTGACTTGGACAGGTTCAAACTTTGGCTATTAGGATTATACTTTAGCCTGCTGAATTCACCAATCAGTAGCTGAAGTTGGTGCCCAACTGTCTCTTCCTCCCCCATTTTTCAGAAGTGGAGCTTCCAATTCCAGCTGTGGAACAGCTCTCAAGGTGGCTTGTGCCTCTAGTGAGTATGCGCACCAGCCTCCATGGCGAGGAGTGCTCTAGTTAAGAATCTTCTCTGCAGATGGGCAGTCTCCTCCTTCTATTCTTTCAAGGATGTTCCAGGATGTACTTCTGACCACCTGAAGCCCCCAAACAAGTGCTCTAGATAGCTCTGGGTGATCACCAACTGTCCCATAGCAGGAGCTGATTCTAGGAGCTCTTTACTCTGCTGCAATCTTGCTGGTTGTCTTATTGGCTTCATTTGTGAAGAAGCTTTGGATCCCAGAAGAGTTACAACTAGGGCAGGGGAGGATCATTGGTGTGGGATGTCAGTGATGGGTGATATATGGTAGGAAGTTCACTGGAACATACATATAAGGTATATAAATGTATTCAAATGTTCATGGGGCATTGTCACAGTAGGTGGAGATTCATACAATAACTGAGTTAATATTTAATTCCCATCCTGGAGAGCTGTGCCATGCTTTCTAATGGAGCAGCAACATCCCCCAAGTGCAGGGGCAATGACTTGCAAAGTAGGATGGTCCACTGATGGGTCCTTGATTTTGATGACTATGCTTGTGAGCCTTTGCTCTTGAAATTGAAACTTAGCCCAGTGATGTGGCATGCCTAAGAGTTGCCTCATGAGGGTATCTTTGTCGCTCAAATGTGGCCTTTCTATAAGCCAAACTCAGCCTATAAATGTAATACCATCCCCCCAGTGTGAGACATGTCTTCCAAGGATGAGCTTCCCTGACACCAAGGGATTACTACCAAGCAACAACTAGCACTGCAACTGGAAAAAAGACCTCAAATAAAAGGAGGAAAAGGTAAAGACAAATGAGTTTATATGGCTAAGAGACTTCAAAGTGAGTCAGGAGGTCAACCCAGAGGTAACACTTATGCATATCTCAGCAGGATTTCACAGACTGCCAAATTGGGTAATACCCCAAATAGTGGGGCCCCTGAGGGCTCTGGAGAAACCCAGGTCAAATGATCAAGGCAGATAGCTCCAGAGTTTGGTGCCTTGCTAGTGGGCCCTACTTTGGAGTTTAAACTCCTGAGAGTGATAGAGTTGGTCTCAGTTATAGGTTCCTTACACATGGCTAATCTGTCCCTTCTGTTTAAACCTATATTTGGTGCTAGAGTTTGTAGGTATACATCCAAGAGACTGGAATCTTTGGTCTGTCCCTGTGCCAGCTGTGCCCTGAGCCTCAACAGAATTGCAATACCTACTCTCCAGTTCATTGGGCTCACCCGGGTCAACTAACAAGATCGTGAGGACTGACAACCACCATACCAAGAAAGTGCAAGCAAGAAAATCTCATCCATCATCTGTATGGGATTGAAGCCCCCTCTCAATTAAAGGTGGAGTAGACATCACCACCCCAAAATCCTGGATTGAGGAATGAACTATAGACTATAGTGAACTTACTGATATTCCACTATATACTTATTGTGATTCTAGCAATGGAAGAAATTACAACATTGATGTGGAGGCAGTGGCCTCTGGAGGCTCTGGGGGGCAGAGACAGGGAAAAACAGGTGTAATATGGGGCCCTTTTTGGGACTTGGGAGTCATCCTGAATGACACTGCAATGACAGATAAAGGCCAATCTATATCTTCCCATAACCTGCAGAATTGTGTGGGAGAGAGTGTAAACTACAATGTGAACTATGGCCCATGCTCAGCGGCAATGCCCCAGGATGCATTTACCAGTTGCAATGAATGTGCCACACTAATGAAGGATGTTCATGTGGGAGAGTGTGGGAGGTGTGGGGAATAGGGCATATGGGATTCCCTATATTTTTTGTGTAGCATTTATATAATTTGTGTAGCATTTATGTAATTTAAGGATCTTTTAAAAAATAAAAAGTAATTAATTTCAAAAAAAAGAAAAGGCAATTACCAAATTCATTGGAAGGGAAAGTGTACCCAAATTGCCAAAAGCATTCTAAAAAGGAAGATTGCCATGGGAGGAATTTCACTGCCTACCCTTGAAATATATTACAAAGCTACAGTGGTCAAAACAGCCTGGTACTGGCATAAAGACAGACACATTGATCAGTGGAATAGATTTGCAAACCCAGAAATAAACCCTTACCCCTATGGTCAACTGGTTTTTGATAAACCTACCAAGTCCATGTTAATGGGAAAAAAACAGTCTCTTCAAAAAATGGTGCTGGGAGAACTTGATATCTATAACCAAAAGAATGAAAGAGGACACCTATCTCACTCCCTAAACAATAATTAACCAAAATAGATCAAAGACCTTAATATAAAAGCTGGGACTATAAAACTACTAGAGGAAAATATAGGGAAACATCTTCAAGATCTTGTGGCAAGTGATAGTTTCTTGGACCTTACACCCAGAGCACGTGCAACAAAAGAAATAAATAGATAAATGGGACCTCCTCAAAATTGAATACTTTTGCATCTCACAAGACTCTGTCAACGTGGTGAAAAGGCAGTCAACTCAATGGGAGAAAATACTTGGAAATCACACATCCAATAAGGGTTTAATATCCATGATACATAAAGAGATGTTACAACTCAACAATAAAAAGACAAATAACCTGAGTAAAAAATGGGCAAAACATTTGAATAGACATTTTTCCAAAGAAGAAATACAAATAACAAAAAAAAACATGCATGATAAAATGCTCAACATTGCTAATATTAGGGAAATGGAAATCAAAATTACAGTGAGTTCTCATTTCACACCTGTCAGAATGGCCACTATTAAAAAGACCGAGAACTACAAGTGTTGGAGAGGATGTGGAGAGACAGTAACACTTATTCACTGTTGGTGGGAATGCAGAATGATACAGACACTGTGGAGGACTGTTTGGCAGTTCCTAAAGAGCTTGAATATAGACTTGCCATGTAACCCTGCAATACCACTACTGCATATATACTCAGAAGAACTGAGAGCAGTGAGACAAATAAACATCTGCACACTTATGTTCATAGTGGTGTTATTCACTATTGTCCAAAGTTGCAAACAACCCAGGTGTCCATCAACTGATGAATGGATAAACAAACTAGGCTATTCACACAATGGAATATTATGCAGCTGTAAGATATGAAGTCGTAAAGCATATGATAACATGGATGAACCTGGAGGATATTATGTTGAGTGAAGCAAGCCAGACACAAAAAGACAAATACTGTATGACTGCATTACTATGAATGAAATATGTTATGTAACATATTGTTTGATTCAAAAAAAGTTATATGTATCCAGTTTTTAATTGAGAAGTGTATGTATTTATTCACACGATGGAATATATGCAGCTGTAAGAAGATATGAAGTTGAAAAGCATATGACAGAACAGCTGAATTTGAAGAGAAAAAAGAACAGAGGGAGGAAAAATGGAAAATATTGAGCAGGAGCTAAGGGCATTGATAACACAAAAAGCAACAATATATATGTCATAGGTGTTCCAGATGGAGAAAAGAACGGAAAAGGGGCAAAAAGAGTATTTGAGGAAATAATAGCTGAAAATTTCCCAACTCACACAAAAGAAATGAGCCTACATGTTCAAGAAGCCCACCTTACCACAATCAGAATAAATCATAATAGACATACTCCAAGAAACATACTACTCAGAATGACAAATGTCAAAGATAAAGAGAAAATTCTGAAAGCAGTAAGGGAGAAACAAACCATCACTTACAAGGGACACCAAGTAAGACTTAGTGCAGATTTCTCATCAGAAACCATGGAAGCAAGAAGACAGTGGTATGATACAGTTAGGAGACTGAAAGAGAAAAACTGCCAGCTGAGAATTCTGCATTCAGAAAGTTGTCCTATAAATATGAAAGTGAGTATAAAATATTCACAAACAAACAGAAACTAGGAGAGTTTTTAATAAAGAATCCATTATTATAGAAAGCCTTAGAGACTGAAAGAAAAAGACAGAGAGGCCTGGAGGGGAGAACAGAAGAAACAGCAGCAGAAAGGATAACCAGAAGAGTAAAAAGACAGACCAAAATATATGACAAATGAAAACCAAAGAATAAAATGGTGAAAATAAATAACGCATTTACAGTAATATCAATGAAATGTGAATGGATTAAACTCACCAATCAAAAGATAAAGGCTGACAGAATGTATATAAAAAAACATGAGCACTCCATATGCTGCTTACAAGAGACCCACGTTAGACCCAGGGATACAAACCGGCTGAAAGTGAAAGGCTGGAAAAAGATACTCCATGAAAATAGTAACCAAAAAGAGCAGGAGTAGCTATACTATTATCGGACAAGAGACTTTAAATGCAAAAAATTTTAAGAGACAGAGAAAGCCATTTTATGTTAATAAAAGAGACAATCCACCAGGAAGATATAACAGACATAAATATCTATGCACCTAATCAGGGTGCCTCAAAATACATGAGACAAACTCTGGCAAAACTGAAAGGAGAAACAGACATCTCTACAATAATCGTTGGAGACTTCAACACACCACTCACATCATTAGACAGAACAACTAGACAGAAGATCAACAAGGAAATAGAGAACTTAAACAATATGATAAACGGGTTAGATCTAAAAGACATCCACAGAATGCTGCATCCAAACTCAGCGGGTTATACATTCTCCTCACATGCCCATGGATCCTTCTCCAGGATAGACCACATGTTAGGGCACAATGCAACTCTCAATAAATATAAAATGACTGAAATTACACAAAGCACCTTCTCAGATCATAAGGGAATGAAACTGGAAATCAATAACAAACAGGAAAAAGGTAAATTCACAAATGTGTGGAGGCTAAACAACTCACTCCTAAATAATCAGTGGGTCAAAGAAGAAATTGCAAGTGAAATCAGTAAATGTATTAAGACAAATGAAAGCGAGAACACAACTTAGTCACTGCTGAAAGGAATGCAGAATGGTACAGCCACTGTGGAGGACTGTTTGGCAGTTCCTAAAGAAGTTGAATATAGATTTGCCACATGACCCTGTAATACCATTATTGGGTATATACCCAGAAGAACTGAGAGCAGTGACATGAATGGATATCTGCACACCTATGTTCATAGCAGTGTTATTCACGGTTACCAAAACAACCCAGATGTCTATCAACTGATGAATGGATAAACAAACTTTGGTATATTCACACGATGGAATATTATGCAGCTATGAGAGTAAATGAAGTCGTAAAGCATATGACAACATGGACGAACCTGGAGGACAGTATGCTGAGTGAAGCAAGCCAGACACAAAAGGACAAATACAGGAAAACTGCATTACTATTAACTAAATGTATTGTGTAACATAGTGTATGATTCCATTTATATAAAATGTAAATAAAAATCAATTTATATAAGAAAGATACAAGTATTTGTGCCAAAATAGCCAGAAATGGGAGCTGTGGACAGCAGGGGAAGCATAGAGAGATCAAGAGGTGATAGATTTTCTTAGTTATTTATTTTTATTATTATTGAAATAATGAAAATGCTCTAACGATGACTGAGGTGATGAATGCATAACTATGTGATTGTGCCAAATACCACCGATTGTGCACTTTGGATGAACTGATTGCTTTGTTGATATGTATCACTAAAATTGTTTGTTTTTTTTTTAAAAAAAAAAGTCAAACAGCACTTAAAAATGGGAAAATACGTGAATACACATTTACCGAAGAAGAAACATTCATCACTAGGGAAATACAAATTAAAATCTGCCATAAGTTATCATATACACATACTAGAATGGCTAAAATCAAGAGAGAGAATACCATCTGTAAAGATGTGGAAAAACTGGAGCCCTCATACATTTCTGATGAGAATGCAAAATGGTGCTGACACTTTGAGAAACAACTGTCAGTTTCTTAAAAGTATAAACTTACCATAATTCTTGCTAATTCCACTCTGAGAAATCTATCCTAGACAAATGAAATCATGTCCATGCAATGATTCCTGGGGCAAGTACATGGCAGCAAAAACTGGGAAAAAAAATAGGAATATCTATTAACTGGTGCATGGATAACAAAATATGGTACATCCACAAATAGATTTGCAGCTTTAACTATCTAATTTCAAGCTTCCCCAGGCTACCCTTGAAAGAAGCCCCGGCCTGTTCCCAACCTGCATGGAGGGCGCACAGGCCTCCACAGTTCTAACTTTAGCAATAATTATAGGTTCATATAGGACAGAAGAACCATGTGTAGGGAAACCATAACTGAGTCCAACTCTGTCACTCAGGGGAGCATAAATTCCAAAGTAAGACCCACTGGCAAGGCACCAAACTCTTGAGCTGTCTGCCCTGACTCTATTGTGTGGATGTCTCCAGAGGGTAGTATCTACTTTGGCAGTCAAAGAGATCCCGCTGAGAAGTGCATAAGCCTAACCTCTGGTATAACCTCCTGACTCACTTTGAAGTCTCTTAGCCATATAAACTCATTCTTCTTTACATTTTCCCCCTTTTGGTCAAGGTCTTTTTCCAGTTGCACTGTGAGTTGGTGCTTGATAGTAATCCCTCAGTGCCAGGGAGGCTCATCCCCAGCTGCAATGTCGCACGCTGGGGGGAAGGTAATGTCTTTATATTTTGAGTTTCACTTAGAAAGAATCCACATTTGAGCAACAAAGAGGCTCCCAGAAGGCAACTCTTAGGCACCCTATAATACTAAGTTTCAATTTGAAGAGTAAAGGTTCATACACACAGTCATCAGTATCAAAGGGCCCATCAGGAGACCATCCTCCTTCACTAGTCATTGCCCCTGTACTT
Source organism: Cabassous unicinctus (assembly GCA_029593785.1). NCBI lineage: Eukaryota > Metazoa > Chordata > Mammalia > Cingulata > Chlamyphoridae > Cabassous > Cabassous unicinctus. Next base: position 20,212 of record JAQZBX010011341.1, read on the forward strand.
GGGGGATTCTTGCTGACCTATTAGAGAATATGGCAGAGCTCTCCAGGATGGGAATTTGACATTCTTTAGGTTATTGTATGAATCTCCACCAACCATGGCAATGATCCATGAACATTTAAACAGAATTACATGCCTTATATGTATGCCCAGGTGAGCTTCCTCCCATGTATCCCCCATCACTGATACCCCACACCAATTATCCTCCCCTGTCACAGAGAACTACAAGTGCTGGAAAGGATGTGGAGAGATAGGAACACTTATTCACTCTTGGCGGGAATGCAGAATGGTACAGCTACTGTGGAGGACTGTTTGGCAGTTCCTAAAGAAGTTGAATATAAACTTGCCATGTGACCCCGCAATACCGCTACTGGGTATATATCCAGAAAAACTGAGAGCAGTGACATGAACAGACATCTGCACACCGAAATTCATAGCGGCATTATTCACGAACGCCAAAAGTTGGAAACAACCCAGGTGTCCATCAACGGAAGACTGGATAAACAAACTCTGGTGCATACACACAATGGAATATTATGCAGTTGTAAGAAGAAATGAAGTCATAAAGCACATGACAACATGGATGAATCTAAGGACATTATGTTGAGCAAAGCAAGCCAGACACAAGAGGACAAATACTGTATGACTGTGTTACTATGAACCAAATCTTTTGTGTAACATATTGCATGATTCAAAAAAAAATTATATGTATCCAGTACATTTAATGCAGAAATGTATGTTTTTATCCAACAATGTTTTCTTTTTATTTTTAAATTATTGTTCACATATTCAATTATTAAATGATCAAAATAAAGTTTATGAAAAAAAGAAGTGAAGTTACACAGCCAGGAGGAGCCACAGTGGGAATGGGCTCTTAGACCCCAGACCTTACCTGCCCTGTGTACTACAAGAAAGCAGAAAGAAGTAAAATGGGAGGAAGAGAGAAAATTAAAGGCTCAAGCAACTTACCAGAGCTTGGATCTAAAGAAAGCAAAGTGCCTAAGATGAACATCTCTGGGGTTGGATACACACTTTTACTTGCAAAGAGCTGGGGTCCCTGCAAAACTCCCAGGGTGGGCAGAAACCTGTGCCCCTAGGCCCCTCCCAGGAGGGGTCCTCAATTCATTGTGTTCCCCCTGGGCACACACCAGGTGTCAGTCACGCTTCCCCCCATGAGCCGTTTCTTTGGGCATGATCAATTCATCTCTGGCAATAACCCCTTTAAGAGCCAGCTGCTGCAGGCCAGTCACCCAGCAGGCCCTTTCCAGGTGGGAGGAAAAGAAAGTGACAGGGACTCCACCTGGCTCTGAGGCAAATCTGAAGCATAGGGCCTGGGAAGGAGGTGCCCAGCAAGGAGAAGCACCCTGCTGCACAACCGAGGGTCAGGAAGGAGAGCGGAGGGCAGAGGACGGGACCGTGGGGGGGGACCATGGAGGAGACAGGGGAGGGACCTTTGGGGTGGAGGAACCTGTGGGGTAGAGGGGCCGTGGGGGTAAGGACCGTGGGGGGAGATGCCGTTGGGGAGTAAGGACAGTGGGGCGGTAAGGAGCGTGGGTGGGTAAGGACCATGGGGGGAAGGGGGGGTGCCCTGTGGAGTAGGCCCAGGACTCTTATTCCGACATGAGGCCCCGCGCTGCGGCACAGAGGTCCAGGCCTGGATCCCGGGCAGGACCCCCACGGAAGCAGCGCCCCCAGCCCGGCGCGGCCAGGTCCCCAACCGGTCCGGAGGGCGCACAGAACTATCCAGGACACCCGCGCGCCCTTACCCCCTTATAGTGAGCGAGCGAATGAGTGGGAACTTTACGGGGATCGCGGGACGGGCTCTCCAGAAGCGCAGGAGAGGGAAGGTCGCTCGCCCCAGTTTTCCGCACTTACGGGGGTTCTCGTAGGCCCCGCGCCCCGCCCCTGGCACACAGAGCCCGCGGGCGTCCCCTGCACATTCCGCACCCGTCCAGACGCCAAGTTGCGCCCACAAACTCACCACTACCGCTGGGCCGGGGACGCGGTCCTGAGGCCCGTGCCTCACTCGCTCCGCCGCCCACCCGCAGGGCGGGGCAGATACTCGGCCCCTCGCTGCCCTCCTGGATCTGGCGCGGCGTCACAGCCAGAACACGTGCACCATGGCAGCGTGGCCACGGCTCCAAAACACCCCGTGTACTGGGCGGGGCTTGAGGGAACGGGCGGCGCAAGCTCTGGGGGCCAATGGTGTCTGACCTGTGCTCCGGGACTCCGCCCCCAAGGAAGGCACGGCCCATTCCGTGAGGGACAGCTCCCAGCAGCCAATCAACACGTGATACGGCTGGCGCAGGGGATCCATCTGAGTAGGAGTGGTTCCAAGGGGGCCGACTGACAGGATGCCTGCCAACTGGAACACGGAGCGACGACAGGGTGGGACCATCGCGAAAGGTGGGGCTTGGGGATCATGTTGTTCCCCGTCCAGCTCATCCCCACTAGGCTGGCGGTTTGCCTTGGTGTGATTTTATTGATACATATCAATAAATTAATGAATTTATTGATATGTATTAATAAATCATACAATACATCCAAAGGACACGATCAAGGGTATTTATTATATCACATTGCTGTGCATTCATCACTTCAATCATCAGTAGTGCATTTTCATTATTTCAATAAGAAGAAGTAAGAAACTTCTTCACCCCTCAATCTGTTTCCCCTGCTGTACAGAGCTGCTATTTCTGGCTATTCTAGCACAATTATTTATTTATTAACTAGTTTTTTAGATATATTCACATACCATACGATCTATCTAAAGTGTATAATCAATGGCTTTTAGAATAATTGCAATGTTGTGCATTCAGCATAAGAAAAACTTTGAGAATTATTTCATTATTCCAAAAAGAAAAACTCCCCTTCCCTTAGCATGCCTTCCCTAGCCCTACATAACCACTAATCAAAGTTCATCTTTATAAATTGATTTATATTTACATTTTATATAACTGGAATCATACAATTTTTTTTTATTTTTATTTTGTACATTTAATGATTGAAATATAAAAAATTAAAAAATAAGAAAACACACTTTCACCTATCTGAATCTGCTCAAGTGTGTAGTCACATATTGAAGGGATATGACAGGAAGGTAGTGATAGTATTGGGTTGGGTGGTGCAGGGTTGACAGGTGGATAGATTGGGAAGGGTGGGTTGGAATGTCCAGTGTACTGGGGGGAGGGTTGTGAGGAGGACCAGGTGAACACTGGGGATTTGCGGGTATGTGGTTGAAAATACAAATTTGGGAATACTCTTATGACAATATGACAAGAAAGAGTTACCGGTTTAGGGTGCTGGATGGGGGCGCGGGCATTGGGGACAAGGCACACCTGGAATAGGCTTCTAGGGATTGTGTGAGTGAACATTCTGTCATTATATGTTCTATCAGTGAGTGGAGACCCACATAATGAGCAGGAAGGAGTTGGACTCCCATCCTCAGAAGAATGGATTTGTTCAGAAATAGACAGGTGGGGGTCTCTCCAGAGCACAGGCAGTACCTAATAGGACAGGACAAACCAGTGTGTCAAGACCTCAGTCTTGCTGCATGCAACTATGAATCTTGTCATCCAAGGAGTGAAACCAGGGGATTGTCGTGAGCCCCGAGGAGATGGAGAGGGAGGAATAGAATAGATCAAACAGGGGGCATTTAGTGGGCAGTGGAATTGTGTTCTACATGATCTTACAATGATGGACACAGGACATGGTGAACATCATCAAAATTTATAAAAGTGTACAGTCTAAAATTTAAACCGTAATGTAAACCATTGACCATATAAAGTAGCTAAGTTTCACTATTTGTATATCAGTTATAACAAAGGTACCATCCACATATAAAAAGGTATTAATGTGGGGGAGGAAAGGGGGAGGATTTGGGGTATATGAGAGTCTCCTGCTGTGATCTAAAACTTGTTTGAAAATAAAATGAAATATAGTGAGACACTGGGGAATGAGTGAGGAAAGGTGCCATGGTACAGACAGGACACCAGATAATGTGGTGATGAAACGCAAAATGTCAAAAAAATTTTTTTTATTTTTCATTTTTTTAAATACCCCAATCTTTTAATTTAATTTAATTTTTATTTTTTTTAAATTTTTATGTATTTTACGCTTATATTTAAACTTATCATTATTGTTTCATTTTCCTATTAATTGTATTTGGCTATTGTAATTGCTTCATTTTGGAAGAAGCTTTGTATCACAGAAAGGTTACAACTGGGGCGGAGGAGGATCAGTGGTGTGGGGTGTCATTGATGGGGGATGCGTGGGAGGGAATTCACCTGAGCATACATATAAGATGTGTAAAAATGTTCAAATATTTACGGGGCATTGTCACAGTGGGTGGAGATTCACAGAATATCTGAGAGAATACTGAATTCCCATCCTGGAGAGCTCTGCCACATTCTCTAAGGGAGCAGCAACAGTCCCCCAAGTGCAGAGGCAGTGACTGGTGAAGGAGGATGATCCACTGATGGGCCCATGATATTGATGACTAAGCTTATGAGCCTTTGCTCTGGATATTGAAACTTAGCCTATTGGTATGGGTGCCTAATGGTTGCCTCCTGAGACCTCCTTGTTGCTCAAATGTGGAATATGGCCTCTCTCTAAGCCAAATTCAGCCTATGAATGCATTACCTACCTCACAGTGTGGGACATGACTCCCAGGGATGAGTCTCCCTGGCACCAAGGGATTGCTACCAAACACCAACTAGCAATGCAACTGGAAAAAGCCCTCAAATAAAAAGGGGAAATGGTAAAGACAAATGAGTTTATATAGCTAAGAGACTTCAAAGTGAGTCAGGAGGTCATCCCAGAGGTAACGTTATGCACATCTCAGCAAGATCTCATAGACTTCCAAAGTAGATACTACCCCAAATAGTAGGGCTCCTGAGGGCTCTGGAGACACCCAGGTCCTATGGTCATGGTGGGAAACTCTGGAGTTTTGTGCCTTGCCAGTGGTCCCTACCTTGGAATTTGTGCTCCTGAGAGTGACAGAGTTGGACTCAATTATGTCTTCCCTGCACGTGGCTCATCTGTCCCTTCTATTCAAACCTGTACTTCGTGCTGGAGTTTGTGGGTGTACATCCAGAGACTCGAGTCTTTAGGCTGTTCATGTGCCAGCTGGGCCTGGAACCTTGGCAGAGTTGCAACACCTACTCTACAGCTCATTGGACTCACCCAGGACAACTGGTGGGGAGATGACAATGGACAATGGCCATCCCAGGGAATGTTGAGAGTCTACAGCTGCAGGCAGGATAGCCCCATCCATCTTCCCCATGGGATATAAGCCCCCTCTCAATTGGAGATGGAGTGGATGTCACCATCCCAGAATCCTCGGGATTGGGGACAGAGCTATGGACTAGAGTGGACTTACTGGTATTCTACTATAGACATATTGTAATTCAAGCAATGGAAGCAATTTCAACATTGATGTGGAGCCAGTGGCCACTGGAGGCTCTGGGGACAGGGAGATGGAAATACAGTTTAATAAGGGGGCTTTTTTGGGACTTGGGAATCGTCCTGAGTGATGTTGCAATTACAGATATAGGCCAATTTATATGATCAAATATCATGCAGAACTCTGTGGGAGAGTGTAGACTACATGCTTAATGGCAAAGCCCCAGGATGTACTTATCAATTGCAATGAATGTGACACACTAATGAAGGACGTTTATGTGGGAGGATGTGGGAGGTGTTGGGAGTGGGGCATATGGAAATCCCTATATCTTTTGTGTAATATTTATGTAATCTAAGTATCATTTTAAAAAATTAATTACTTTTTAAAAAGTAACTTCTAAAAACAACACAGAAAATATTTTAAAATATCAAAAAAAAGAAAACAGTTGAATAAAAACATCCATTTCTCAAATGTACTGAACACATATAAACTTTTTTTGAATCATACAATATATTGCACAATGTATTTGGTTCATCATAACACAATCTTACAGTGTTTGTCCTTTTGTGTCTGGCTTTCTTCATCAACATAATGTCCTCCAGGTTCATCCATGTTGGCAAATGTTTTACGACTTAATTTCTTCTTACAGCTGCATAATATTCCATCATGTGAATATACCACAGTTTGTTTATACATTCATTGGTTGATGGGCTCCTGGGTTGTTTTCAGCTTTTGGCAATCATGAACAACGCTGCTATGAACATAGGAGTGTGGATGTCTGTTTGCGTCACTGCTGTCAGTTCTTCTGGGTATATACCTAGTAGTGGTATTGTAGGGTCATAAGGGGGAATGAGGGACAGGCCTTGGAGCCTGGGTGTCTGAGGGGGGCTTATCTGGAGTCAAAAGGGAGCCCCAGCAGGGTGTGGACATTTCAGGAATCCCTGCATGCCAGATGAGGGAGTAGAGATGGGGCTGGGGGTGACCTGCCAGCCTGCTTCCTGTCCATCAGAGCAGCAGAAGCTAGGCTTCCCCTTTGTCACCCCAAGACCCTAAGCCCACCCCAGCTCCAGCTATGCTGACAGGGGAGAAGAAGTGGCCCAAACTGAGCCCCAAAAGAGGCAGGTGCTGGGAGCCACAGGGGTTGGCTCTTCCACCCACAGGGGTCCACGTGAGATCCTGAGCCCCAAGCTCCCCCCTCCACACCCCACAGAGACCCTTGACCCAGCTGGGACCCCTGGCCCACGAGCCCGGGCATCCTTACAGGGGAGCTGCCACCTCCCAGGACCTGGGAGCTAAGGGCTGTGCCTGTGAGGAGAGCTGAGAGCCTGGCGCTGGGACTCAAGTAAACCTCGAGCTTCTTTCCCAGGGAGAGAAGACCCAGGCTCTGGAGGGGATTCAGGCCCAGCTTCAGCCTGCTCGTGGCCATGGTGCACAAGGTCTCCGGCCCTAGCCCACAGTGAGCCAAGGTCTGCACGTGCAGGGTACCATCCCGGGAGGAGTGCAGGGTCCCAGACATGAAGGGAGCCACCTACTAGATGCCTGCTTCCTTCCTGGGTGTACACGCTCACCAAGCAGTCACAATGAAGGCCCATAGCTCCTGGTGGCTGGTGAGCAGTGAGGGTGGTATTACTGGGGCACACACAGACAGCCGGGAGCCCGCACAGCAATAGCGGATGTGTGGGTGGGCTATTCATTATAAAACTGCGTCTGCATTGGTGAAATCAGGAAAATAGAGAAAAGCCGGCTGCACCGACCCTGCTGCCAGAACATGCTGGCCTTGGGCCTTGGGCTCTGTTCCTGCTCTTCTCTTGGGACCAGACCCAGCAGCTCCCCACACACACACACAGCCAGCAGCCCTGGCACCTGGTGCCCACTGCAGAGCCACACATGATCCTGGAGAGGTGGCCACCAACTCAGGGAGGGTGAGGCTGTGCACTGGGGCCAGTGCACACAGATGACAGCACAGAGACAAGAGGAGGCGAGTGCCCCTTCCCAGGCCAGGCTGCACCCTGATGTCTCTACTTGGGCCTCCGCAGGACCACTGTGAGGTGTCACCAGCCCCCTCCTGTTGGGGCCCAGCACTGCGCCCTCCCTCCTGAGGGACCCGGGTTGAGCTTGGGAAGCTCTGCCCACACCCAGTGTGCTGAGAACCGCCCTGTTCCTCGTCACTGCATAGTCAGCGCTGGCCTGTGTCCCCGCCCTGGGCAGAAGGCCCCAGATGGACAAACGGCAGCTGTGACCAGCACTGGCTGCAGGCTCCAGAGCGGCCTCCAGGCCCGGGCCTGTGTGGAGGACCTGATACTCCTCCTGCTGGGTCAGGGCACTCCAGCTCTGACCTGGAAGCTCTGGGGCAGGGGGCACCTACCCACAGCACCATGGTGAACTGTGCCTCTGCATTGTCTAGGCAGTTGACCTAGATCAGTACAGGCCCTGGAAGGAGCTGAGATTAAGATGTCATCTGGCCACAGCTCATCCCAGGCCCTATGGCTTTGCCAGACCAGCCCACCTCATGACTCCTGGGTCATGACAGAGCCCACATGGAACATTCTAGACACAACTTATGGGTGGAAGCCAGGGGCAGCCACACCCCACCTGCAGTGTGTGAAGCTGGGCTGCATGGTTGGAGAAGCGCCAGGGTGATTGCTGGCACAGCTGGCGGAACTGTGAGATCTAGGGGTACAGGGTCATGGGGTTACTTGGCCACAGCCGGAGTGAGGAGCTGACCCTGGCCAGGGGTGTCCCCTTGTCCCATCTGCCCACACTGGGGTCTGAAGCCTCAGGGTACAGGCCCCAACAGGAAGGGTAGTGAGTGCGCCTTAGCCTCGGGGATCTTGGACCCCCGTGCTGCACACAGGCCCAAATGTGCCCGTCGTGGGGACGGGTCCATGGATTCCTGCACAGGACTCTGCCGAGCAACAGCCAAATGGCATGAGAAGGGCTTGGTGCTCTGCCAAGCAGGCCGCCACCCTCAACACCCTCCTACGCCCTGACATGAGTGACTAATCCTCCCCATTTTCCCCCAACTGCCCACACACCTGCTGCAGTGAATGAAGTGGCCTTGTGCCCAGTGACCAGCCAGCAAAGGATGATGTGCTCCAGCAGGATGACTTGGGAGGACAACAGGATGGGGCTGCAGTCGAGCACTGGGAAGAGGTGGGGGGCTCAGATCCCAGCCCCGTGAAATGGCTACTCTGTCCCAGGTGAGAACAGCTCCTGCTGGGCTCTGACCCCGAAGCTGCCCTGAGTGAGGGATCCCAGAGGCAGAAGGGTCAAAGGGTGCACACCTGTCTCTGACACACACACCCTGCCCTGGCCACGAGCTCAGATGTCCTGCACATGCAGGCCCTAGAAAGACAGGCCTGAGGCTTGCATCTTCCTTCCACCAAGCTGCCTCAGCCCCGCCAGTTCCTCCCCTAGTGGCACCTGTGAGGGCTCAGGGGGCACAGGAGGCTGGTGGAGGCCTGTAGAGGCCCTGCATTAGGGCCACATCTGGGCCCTCATTGGTGTCCGGAAAGAACCGTGCCCATGGGGGGACCTGCCGGGCAGCTGATGCCTGGCCTCCGACACTGTCAGCCTAATGCTAAGAGCAAGCCGAGGAGAGAGCCCCACCTGCCGTGCACATGGGGATCAGCGTCCAGGGACCCAGGGGCGGAGGGGTCAGGGGGAAGCACCGTTCAGAGTCCTGCACAGACCCCGACTCACTAGTGAGCTCTCCAGCTGCATGAGGGTCTTGTCCATGTACTTCGGGCCTTCACCAGGTAGCTGGGCTGCATGGAATGCATCACCTTCACCTGGAGGACAAGGCCACACACGGTCAGGGCCCTGGTCCTCCCAGCCCCTTGCTCCACCAGTATCCTTGCCAACACTCACCAGGTACACGAGCACACATGCTCCTTGGGCAGCCAGTGGAAGAGGCCAACAGGGTAGCTGGGCAGGAGCTCATCATTGTGCAGCTGGAGATGGTCTGGATGGACTGCTGCAGCTGCTTCAGGCATGGCTTCACATTTTTCACCTGCATTTATAGTAAAATGCTTATTTTGCATACCTGGCCTGCCCACCTGGGCTGCCTGACTGGACCACCCAGCATCCCTGCCCAGCTGCAGCCCTCACCTTTGGCACCAGGCCATTCTGTCCCACCACCCACATTATGTATGCTCCCTGCCATGTGGACCCCTCTGTCAGAGGCTCCCTCTGTGCCATGCCACTTCCAGTGGCATCCAGCCATAGGTCAGGAGCACCTCACTGCCACATGTGTGTCCAGGGAATTAAATCAGGGAATGGGCCAGTTTGCCCTGCAGCAGTTTCTCCAGACCCTGCTAGGGCCACTCACACAGCTGGCCTGGGGGAAGAGCTGTCCCCTGCCTGGTGGCCTCCTGGGGGAAGTGTCACACCTGCCTGGTGTCCAGGTAGTGGTCACCTGTAGCTCCAGGAAGAAGACACAGAACGACTCCTAGATGCGGTTCCCCTGTCAGTTCTCGACAATCTGCCCACAGAGCATCAGCAAGGGGTGGACTTCCTGCAGCTTCCCTCCATGAGCAGCACCTGGGGAGGGAGAGGGGTGTCTCTGGGGTGCTGGGGTGCCGTACACCTGCAGGCACCCATGGACGGAGGCCCTTGCAGGCTGTGTCCTCGCACACAGCTCAGACTGCTGACAACAAATCCCACCCTCCCCTGAAATTGAAAGTTCAACCACAACCTGGGCTGGAGCCTCTGAGACCCCGGCCACACCCCCACAACCCCAGCCCTGCTGGGTGGCTCCACCCAGGCGGGACTAACCATGCCTCTTCCCAGCAGAAACAGCACCCTGGAAGAGAGAGAGGCGGCCTAAGGACCAGCTGGGCAGTTGCTGGGCGAGCAGGGCCCCAGGAGCAGCCTGGGGGTGGGGAAGAAAAGGCAGGGCCCTGGCCTTCCCCACCTTTCTACTCTAGGGTTTTACTTTGCTGTTGTTTTTGTGTGTGTGGTAAGGTTTCACTTTGACACTTCATGCCTCTTATTCTATTTCCTTCCTGTTGTCAATGTTCCGGTTTTCCATTGGCTTCTTCATCTTTCCATTACCCTCCTAGAGGACCAGAACACACTCCTGTTCCATATATATACAAAGCAGCTCCTTTAGATAGGTCCCTGCCTTCTTTCCGCTTATTTTTGTGAGAGGGTCAGACTTTGCCTACCTAATTTGGTGCCATTTTCTTGGAAGAGTCTGCTAATTATCTCTTACAATTATGTATATGTGTGCATGTGTGTGTCTGTTTCTGTGTGAATTTAATGTATGGATTCTATAGGATGATGTCACCTGTAAATAAAGATACTTTTATTTCTTCTATTTGAATGCTTTTTCTTTTTCTTCTCTAATGCCCTGAGTTACTGCAGTAATGAAATGAAAACACTCTGAAGCCTAGAATTCTTTGGGGGAGGCCCTGTTTATTGAAACTCTTTCAATATATATACAGTCAGCTACATCAGGAGGCATGCCCAAGGATATACTGTACGTGTAAGGGCTTGGAAAGTTTTGGGTTGCACAGGAGATAATGGAGAGGCAGAAAGTTCTAACTAAGTAGCAGTGCAAAGTAAGAAAGTTCTTATTGTTTTCAGCAGGAACTGATAACAGCAGCTTTTTCACAAGCAGCAGTATTTTGCATGCACAGCAAAGCAGGTTACAAAGTGTTTCAAAGGTATTGTAACCAAAGCGTTCCCACACTGGGTTCGTAAAATGCTACATAATTAGTTATGAGAACAGACATTCTATATTGTTCCTGAATTTTTTAGTAAAGTGTTCAGTCTTTCATTATTAAGTATGTTTTTAGTTTTGAGGATTTCGTAGATTTACTTTATCATATTGAAGTAATTTCCCTATTTCCAAGTTTCTTAAAAATTTTTTAATAAGGAAAGAGTTAGACTTTGTCAAATGCTTCTCAAATAAATGAGTTTATAATGATATTTCTTTTCTTTCATTCAATAAAAGTGGTATATTGCACTGATTGATTTTCAAATTTGAAACACCCTTTCATGACTGTGATGGATCCCAGTCATATTGTACAATTATTTAAATATGACTGTGTTGTTTTTCTTAGTACTTTGTTAAGGAGTTTTGTGTATATATTCAAATGACATTAATCTCTAGTTTTAATTTCTGTGATTTAGGAATGTTTTCATCATTATTTCTTTAAATATACTTTTTGTTCCTTTCTGTCTCTCCTGTCTGTGACTTCCATTATGCATATTTTGGAACACTTAAAGATGTCACATAATCTCATGCTCTGTTGATTTTCTGCATTTACTTTTATCTCTGCTTCCCAAATGAGATAATCTTAATTGACCAAGTTTTAAGCTCATTGATTCTTTCCTCTGCTTGCAGTATCTTCTGTTGAATCCCTTTAGTGAATTTTTAATACAGTATTGTATTTTACACCCAGGTTTTCTGTTAACTTCCTTATAATTTCTACATCTTTATTATTACTCTCTAATTTTCAGACATAATTTTCCTGCTTTCCCTTAGTTCTTTGCCCATATTTTCATTTTACTCTTTGATAGTATATAAAGAGATGTTTTAAAGCCTTTTTCTAGATATATCAATAAGTGTGTTTCTTCAGGAGCAGTTTTTATATATTCTTTGTTTTGCTGAAAATGGAATACACTTTTTGCATCATTTCATGGCTAGAAATTTTAATTGAAACTCGACATTTGGCATAATATAATGTGGTATCACTGGAAATTAGATTCTCTCTTCTCCTCAGCATATTTTGTTGCTCTTTGATGTTGATGCATTTGGTTATTTTTGAGTTCCTATCTTTTTTGTGAATACTGTATTCTTTGTTGTTTGTGGTCACTCAAGTCTCTATTCCATTAGTTGTTTTTTTTTTAACAAATCAATTTTATTGATATATATTAATAATGCATAAATCCAACCAAAATATACAATCAATAGCATTTATTACAATCATAGAGTTGTGCATTCATCACATCAATAGTTCTTAGAGCATCTTCAGTATTCCAAAAACAATAACAACATACTAAAAAACAAAAACAACTAAACACAAACAAATGAAACTCATAACCTCTCAATCTCTGTATGCTTCCTCTGCCATACATACTGCTATTCTGTTTCATTCTCTCTAATTTATTTGTATATATATTTTGGAAAAAAATAGTTTTTATATATGCAATATCATCCATATTCATATTTTACATGAGGTTTCATTATGTTATACAGTTTCAAGTCACATTTTTAGCTTTCCTTCTAGTAACATAAATGTTCTTAGGCTTTCCCTTTCAACAACTGTCATATCGATATAAAAGCTCTGCTAGTCACAAACAGCATGATGTGCTCTCAATGTATCATTTCACTTCCAAAGATTTACAAACAACTTGTTTACTGATTTTGCACATATTAACTATCAGCTTTCCACTCTCTACCCTCATTCTATATTCTGGTGACCTATATTCTAATTATTAATTTCATGAGTTTACATAATATATTTAGTTCAAAATAGCACATCATACAGTATTTGTCCTTTTTTTATATATGTTTTAAAAGATGCTTAGATTACATAAAAGTTACACAAAAATTACAGGGATTTCCATGTTCCCCACCTCCCACACCTCCCATAACATCCCATGTAAACATCTTTCATTAGTGTGGCACGTCACCTGTAATGGATGTACACATCCTGGGGCTTTGCCACTAACCATGGACCATAGTTCACATTGTAGACCTCACTCTTTCCCACACAGTTCTGCATGGTATATGCTGATGTAAAATGGCCTATATCTGTCATTGTAATGTCACTCAGTATAATTCCCAAGTCCTGAAAAAGCCCCTGTATTACAACTGCTTTTCCCTTCCCTGCCCCAAAAGCGTCCAGTGGCCACTGGCTTCACCTCACTGTTGTAATTTCTTTCATTGCTTGAATCACAATATATCAACAACAGAATACCATTAAGTCCGCTGAAGTCCATAGCTCTTCCCCCAATCCTGAGGAGTTTGGGATGGTAATGTCCACTCCACCTCCAAGTGAGAGGGGGCTTATATCCCATGGATACGATGGATGGGATTATCCTGCCTGCAGCTGCAGACTCTCTCCATTCCCTGGGATGGCCGTTGTTCATCATTGTCTCCTCACCAGGTGACTTGGGTGAGCCCATTGAGCTGTAGAGTAGGAGTTGCAGCTCCACCGAGATTCCAGGCACAGCTGGCACATGGGCAGGACAGAGGCTACAGTCTCTGGAAGAACACCTACAAACTCCAGCATCACATACAGGTTTGAATGGAAGGGACTGATGGACCATGTGCAGGGAGGACTTATTTGAGTCCAACTCTCACTCTCAGGAGCACAGATTCCAATGTAGAGCCCACTGATAAGGCCTCAATCTCTGGAGCTATCCCCCCTTATATAGGACCTCGGTGTCTCCAGAGCCCTCAGGAGCCCCTCTGTGTGGGATGATATCTACTTTGGTGTTCTGTGAGATCCTACTGAGGTGTGCGTAAGCGTTACCTCTGGGATGACCTCCCGACTCTCTATGAAGTCTCTTAGCCACATGAACTCATTTGTCTTTACCTTTCTCCCCTTTTATTCAAGGTCTTTTCCCAGTCGTATTGCCAGTTGACACTTGGTATTAATCCCTCATTGCCAGTGAGGCTCATCCCCGGGTGTCATGTCCCATGCTGGGGGGAAGGTAATGCATTCATATGCTGAGTTTGGCTTAGAGAGAGGCCACATTTGAGCAACAAGGAGGCTCTCAGGTAGCAACCCTTAGGCACCCCATAAGAGTAGGCTAAGTTTCAATTACAAGAGCAAAGACACATAAGGCTAGTCATCAATAACAAGAACCCATCAGTGGACCATCCTCCTTTGCCAGACACTGCCCCTGCACTCAGGGGACTGTTGCTGCTCCCTTGGAGAATGTGGCAGAGTTCTCCAGGCTGGGGATTCAGTATTTCCTCATTGATTGAGTGATTGTCTCCCCACTGTGACCATGACCTACCCCTTGATCATTTGAACAATTTTATATATCTTTCATTTATATTCAGGTGAAATTCCTCCCATGAAACCCCCATCCCAGAAACCCCCCACCAATGATCATCTGCTGCCCCTGTTGTGACCCTCCTGTGATCTAAATCTTCTTTGAAGATGAAGCCCATATAATAGCCAAATACAATTAATAGGAAAATGAAATAATAATGCTAAGCTTAAATATAAGAGATAAAATACATGGAACCTTAGAAAAAAAACACCTAAAAGTAAAATAAAAATAAAGGATTGGGACATTCAAAAAATGGGAAAAAACAAAAAAATGTAAAATAAATTAAAAAATAAAAAAAAATTATTGTTATTATTATTCCCTTTTATCACTGCATTATCAGGTATCCAGTCTGTACCATGGCACCTTCCCCCTCTCACTCCCCAGTCTCCCAAATTTTCATTTAATTTTCAAAGAATTTTAGGTCAAAGCAAAGTCACACACAGAATACTAGAGACTCTCATATACCCAACCTCCTTCCCCTTTCCTCACCCCATATTAAAACCCTTTTTATGTGGATGGTAGCATTGTTATAACTGTTATACAGATAGTGAAACATAGTTACTAAACATTGCCAATGGTTTACAGTAGAATTTACAATTTAGACAGTATAGTTTAATATTTTTTTATGATATTTACCATGTCCTGTGTCCATTACTGTAAGGTAATGAAAAACATTTCCCATGACCACTAAATACCCCCTGTTTGATCTTTTCTGTTCTTTCCACCCCATCCCCCTGGGGCACATGACACTCCCCTGTCTTGACTCATTGGATGACAATATTCATAGTTACATGCAACAAGAGGTCTTGACAAGCTGATTATCCTCCCCTATTAGGATCCACCCTTGCTCCTAAGGGACACCCACCTGTCTGTTTCTTGGTGAATCAATTCTCCCAAAGATGGGGGTCAATCTCCTTCCCACTCACCATGTGGGTCTCCACTCCCTGATACAACACATTATGACAGGATGAACACTCACACACTCCCCAGAAGCCTACTCCAGATGCACCTCTTCCTGAATGTGCCCCCAACCTATACCCTAAACCAGTGACCCTACCTTGTCATATTGCCCCAATGGCTTCTTAATATCCTTAATTTCTTTAGCCAGCTCATTGAATGTACTAAGCAGATTTGTTTGAACATCTATGATTCATTGTCTCAACTCCTTTATGTCATCTGGAGGCTTATCTTGTTCCTTTAACTGGGCCATATCTTCCTGTTTCTTGGTGTGGATTGTAATTTTTTGTTGTTGTCTTGGCATCTGGCTTACTAGAATATTTATTCTGGGTGCAGTTTTCCTCTTTAGTTTAGGGCTTCCTGCCCTTCTCCCTTGCTGCTTGTGTAGTAGGAGCCAAGGATGCATTTGGTGCTATAAGCTATGGAGTCTCAAGCTACCCTCATTGCCCCAAGGACCAATGAAGCTTCTCCCAACTTTCTCCTTTGCCAGGGGTAGGGACAGAGCCACAGCTGTGTTGAATAATCCAAGTCATGCAGGCCTAGACTGAAGTTTCCCAGAGAGACTGATGAAGCTTCACTCCCATTTCTCCTCTGCCTAGGTCAGGGATGGAGCTACAGGTTGGGCTGCAATCTACGCAGAGCAGGTCCAAGATGACCACAGTTACCCAGGTAGACTTCCACTTATTCAGTCTGTGCCAGCTAAATGTACCTGCAGTTACCTGGAGAGGCTGGTGCAGGGCCCGTCAGCTTCCTCCCTGCTAGAGGTGGGACTGAAGCCTAGGTTAGGGCTGCAAGCCAATCTGGGTGGTGAAAGAAACCAGCCTCTACAATCACTGTGATTTTCAGTCAGTCCAGCTTCCCCTCATGCTGGGGGTGGAGTCAAAATGATGACTACCAGCCTCATTCTGACTTGGACAGGCTCAAACATTAGCTGTTTTTAGGGCTACACTTTAGCCAGCTGAATTTACTAATCAGTAGTTGATATCGGTGGCCAACCATCTCTTCCTCGCCTGTTTTTGGGAAATGGAGCTTCCAACTCCTGGCACAGAATAGCTCCTGGGGTGGCTTGCACCGCCAAAGTAGGATGATCACCAGCCTCCATGGCGTGACCTGTAATTTCCCCAATTGGCTGGTGCAGCTCACCCCCAGCTTCTTCCCTGCCTGATGTGGGCCTGGGGCTTAGGCTAGAGCTACAATCTGATCTAGATGAAGAAAAGCTGGTCCCTACCAGCACTGTGATTTTCAGTCAGCCCTGCTTCCCCTCATGTCTGGGGCAAGGTTAAGAGAGGGCTATCAGCAGCTTTCTGACTTGGACAGGTTCAAACTTTAGCTTTTCTTAGGATTATACTTTAGCCGACTGAATTCACTAATCAGTAGCTGAAGGTGGTGCCCAACCATCTCTTCTGCCCCCATTTTGGAAATTGGAGCTTTCATTTCCAGCCACAGAACAGCTCCTGAGGCAGCTTGTGCCTCCAGTGGAGGATCGGCACTCGCCTCCGTGGCGTGGAGTGCTCTACTTACGAATCTTCTCTGCAAATGGGCAGTCTCCTCCTTCCATTCTTTCAAGGATGTTGCAGGATGGATTTCTGTTCTCCTGGAGCCCCTAAACAAGTGCTCTAGATAGCTCTGGGTGACCAACAACTGCCCTGTGGCAGGAGCTGATTCCCAGAGCTCTATACTGTGTTGCCATCTTCCTGGTTGTCCCTTCCACCATTATTTTTGTAAGAGAGTTGAGCCTGCCACCCTTCTTTGATACCAATTTCATGGAAGACCATTGAAAAGTGGACTTTTTATTTCTTTGGTTTTTAATTTATTATGTCCAGGAATCAGATTCTCCCACTCCACAGGGTTTGGTGGTTTCTCTTCATGTTTATTGTTAATAGCTATAGTAGTATGTTTAGAGATTTTTTCAAATTCTGCAACGGTTGTATCCCTTGATGTGTATATTTATTGAAGTCTCTGTTCCTTTAGCTTGTATGCAGCTACCGCCATGATTTTTTTTAACTGGGAGTTAACAAAGGAAAAATTGAAAGGAAATATCTTTCCCAGTCTTTGCAGATTGGCTCTTTGCTGTTGCTCTATTTAAGCACTTAGGCTACATTGCAGAGACTGAGGTGATATCATAGGATACTCTCAGTTCTTTTTTTTACATGTGTCTTTCCATGTACTTGTGTGCATGATCTTATAAATCTCCCTATGTACAGGGACATTCCAATGCTCTACTTTCCCAAGAAATATCACAGCTTTTCCTCACAGCCCTGGTGCTATATTGTTATGTTTTCCCCCATGTACCTGGGTTTCAATCATGATTTCATAGTGGTTTGTTGGCCCTGCCAGCCACTTCTATTTCTAGAGTAAGTTCTGGGACAAGTGTGGCAGACACAAGTATTTTGCTTTTAGTCCTTCACTGCCAAAAGATGAATTAGAGTGGAGATACATACACCCCAGTAAGTAAATAAAAGCTACTTTTCCACCTCTGGAAACTATAAAAGGTGTCTACACTGAGATCCTGGTCTGGTGCCACCTGGCATGCAGTGGAAATGGGGGCAGTGTTACTAGAGGAGTTTACCCTATGATTTTAAATTGTCCTTTTCTTGATTCAGGATTTGCTTAGTTATTATAATACTTTGACTGGTTTTAAGAAATATGAGAATTTTCATTTTTACAATTATCGCTTATTTTTCAATGTTTATGCGGGACAGAAGTTTGTAGCTCTTACACTATCATCAAGATGATGTCACTCCTCTTTGCTCCTTTTCTTGATTTCTCAAATATGTACCTAATTTATTAATTCCTTCCAATGAAAGATGAGAAATTCAGTATATTTACTAATCAAATTAACCTTTTTTTAATATAATATTTTTATTTTTGACATGTAAAAGTGTATAGTATTTACATTTTGCTGTATTACTATAATTTAACCATCCATCCTTTACATGTAGAATGTTTCCAAAAATTTAAATACTAAGCTCTACTGTTATATGTAGTGATCATAAAGGAATTGTTTTCCACTACAAAACAAAGCAGTGTGATTCTTTAGAGAAAAAATACAATCTCTATTATTAAATCCCTGGTTTTGAATCTCTTTTTCATAATAAAAATATTACACTCAGTTTCTTCTATTTCTTATTATCATCTTTAATTGTATGCTATTGTTTTTTTGGGATATATTTTAGTTTGATTTCTTATTAATGGTGTTTGGCTACTAATATTTCTGAGACTTTGATATTCTTACAACTTATTTACTTTGATATTATGGATATGATATACTATTAAATTTCTAATAATATACAAATTGATATTTTTAAGCTCTATTTTGGGATCAATTTCTTTTCTTTTCTCTCTTAAAAAATCAAAATGACTGTAAGTCATTTGATAAACCAGCAAGGGCCACCCATAGTTCACTGAATCACACTGGGAAATTCTGTTACCTCCATCCTACTGACTTTATGCATTATTCCAAGGTAATGCTTAGCGCTTTTATTGTTTTAATTACCATCTATATGTACAATAATCCTACATTTCTTCCACCCAGACCTTCTTTTTGAGGATCAAAGTTTTTCAAAACCTTCTTATAGATTGCTACTTGTTGTCTTCCATGGTATATCATCCACCATAGTCTAAACAGCATTATCTTCTCTGTTCCAACTTGAGTGTCCTATTCCATTCAGTGATCTAAGACAGAATCTGGATTTCATTCAAGGCTCTTTCTCTTCTGTCTTCATTCTTCCTTATGTTCTTTGCTTTATAATTTAGAATTATATTTCTTTATAATTCCTGAATTATTTATGTCTCTCCATGATACCTTGGGTTCCTTAGATGAAAAGTCTGACATTGAAATTTTTATGAAAGCAATTTATAGAAAGTGATTTATTGAGGGAAGCAGACAGTAGGAAAAAAAAGAAAGGGTGTGGTCTCAATGCAGTCCAGCTTCAGCATGGAGCCAGGAACTTTGGAACACACATTGCACTAAGAGCTGGTTTCAATTTTTGACAAGTAATCCAGCCTTTTTATCTCTGTTAGTCAGTCACTGACCAGTTGTGGATCCTGGGACAGTGGGAATAACCACCAAGGTAAGACAGCCTTATTTTATATGGCACAAATATCTAGAGAAAGGTGGGGTTATATAATGTCAGCAACTCAAAACTGCTGGGACATGGTGCCCTGACCTGGTGAAGGAGATTTTTGCTAGACTCAACAGTGACCATCATAGTCCTCATCCACACTGGTAACAATAGATTTCATGCTTTCATTCTTTCTTATCTAAATCATTGGGGTAACTTCTTAACTACCCTCTTGATTTCAGTCTTGTTCAAACAAGTCAGCTAGTTAACATATTACAAGTGAAGTCTCTCAGTTTCACTCATAGGTTTAAAAATCCTTTCAGTATTTCCCCCATTGTCCTTGGCATCAATCCTTAACCCAACTAGAAGACTCATTTTGATCTTCTATTTTTATGTCTCTCCAGGTTTATGTCTTGTTAGCCATACTGTTAGCCTTGCAGTGCCCAACACAATACTTTGCATAAAATATGGGTCCAAAATAGTTATTGAATGAATGGTTAACTACAGGTCAACATTTTCTAGTTATGTAATACTTTTTTTTGGTCTATTGGTGTTTGTAATATATTCCCACTCCTAAGAATCCTCTACCCCAATCTTATCCCTATTAACGCTGTGGAATCTTTTTTATCCTGCAGGCCCCAATTTTTATGTCTTTCATTGAGGAGACCTTTTCTGACCCTCTCCTGGGGGTTCTCCCATTTGCTCATAGCACCCCACATGTTGTAATTTCTGCCATCTTCTGGAGTCTCCCAATGTATCACATCCCCTCTGAAGATCTGCTGTATTTCAGGACCTGAGTCTCTCTTTATTCACTACTGTATCCCAGATATTGTCACAGGACCTTGTATTCTGTTTGGGCTCAAAATACGTTTTTATTAATGAATAAAGAAAAAACCCTGTATGATGTTATGTATGTTTGTTTTGTAAGTTCGTGATGTTTACTGAACACTTGTAGTTTATGTATGTTCATGTATGAATGATATACTTCAATAAATTGTTAAAAAATATGTGTATTAAGTTGATGTAAGTGGAATAAAAGTTTTATGAAAGGACATTTCAACTACTTTCTTTACAGCTTTTCATGTAAATTAGTCTTTTGGTTCTGAAACTTCTTTAAAAGAAATTGTATATTTTTGGAAATTTATTCCTTATTCCCTTTTGGCAGATAATGGGCCTTTACCAAGTTGAAATGCAAAGTTTGTCATAATGACAAAAATACTACTCCTGTAAATACTGTTCCGAACCGTCTCCATTCTCCTTTCCCACCCTCCTTCCCCCACACCACAAAAAATCAGTCTGTATTGGGGGGGCTCTCCATTGGATAAAAATAATGTGTTCCATTAAAATTTTTGGAATGTGGCATTTTCTAACTTAGGAATCCACCAGCCACAATGCTCTTGGCCCATCATTATGCTGGATAGCATTAACTGTAAGTTTTGTGCTTCTACTTTTTTTTTTAAGAATTTCTAGATACTCTTGTAGCCTGCCTTTGATTTTGATCCTTTATTCTTTCTATTTGTCAGGTGCACAGGATTGCCTTCCTTTTTTTAGACTTCTGTCTCATCATCAACCATTCCTACTTGGTAGCCATGTATTTGGAAAAAGGCCACATGATGTTTCTGGCTCCACTAAATGTCTAAAATACTACCCCACTTCCTTTACTTGCATTCCACAAAATATTTCCCTCATCTTATTTACTGTAGCAAATCTCTCCTTAGTTGATGAGACTGTGTTTATCTGTCTCCCTTTAAGCCCTACTATCTTGAATGGTCTGTTATTGTCTGCCTTTAAATTCTTTCTTTTCCTCTATTTTCTAAATAAAGATGGGGCTAAGTTATACACAAAGTTCACCCTACAGCCTATTTCCTCAGTACTTTGAAGAAAACACTAAACAAAAATACCATTTTTAAAGAGGTGTATTTTTTTCTTTTAGACTGTAAGCTCATCAAGAGCAGGAACAATGTGTTCTGCATGCTCTGTTATGCCTAGTACACTGTATTGCTCAATAAATATTGATGATGGGAGATAATGAATCTTAATGATAAGGGTGAGAAACTGAAATCCCAAATACTATTTTGTTGATGTTCTATTATGACCTCAGATAAATTGGAAAATATTGGCCCTTTTGGAACTTTGCCCCAAATATTACATTCAAATAAAAATGCAATGAAGGAAAAAAAAAAAAAAAGAAAGAAAAGTAGGAAGCAATGAAATATGCTCACCTAAACTGGATTTGGGTGTAGACAGGCATATAATTTTTAGAAAACAACATTTAATATCAAGTGTTACCAAAAAGCAAACTGATTAACAGAGAAACATTACATAAATAGTCTACATTCATAATATAATGACACTATGCTGATGGCAGGGATAATACCAAGGAAATACCAGTTCTTATTCACTGGGAATATTTGTTTCAATTTCTTTCTCATTCTTGAGTTTAAACAAGAGAAAATAATATTGTGATTCCCCCACAAATTCTAGCTAAAATTTTTCTTAGAATCTGAATCAAAGAAAGAAATAATTCGCTGGCATTCAATTGTATTTTTGCTTATATTTATCTAATTTATATGTCTGATTTATGCTTTTATATACTCATTATGCATTTATTGTGTACCACCCATTGTGCTACCTTGCAAAAACAATTGTATCTAGTTGAGAAGTATTATTTAAATATGACTATATTTCACAAATAGCTATTTTTCTTGACATCCAAATATTATTTTATTTGAGTCTATCTTCTGGGTTATAAATTTTAAATTATTTACATGAACAATAAAAGATGTTTCTGAAGCCCAGATGACATAATCTTAATTATCTAAAAATCAGAGATTTAAAGTCTATTGTTTGTATAGACCAAAAATTGCAGTTTGTTACCATGATATTGCAGGCAATGAGTGATATTGAATTCTGATATATAAAATAAGCAGCTATTACTGAAAAATATTAGATTTATATCTACATAGAATGAAATAATGTTCATTGTGCCTAGCACAGTATCTGGCTTAATAAATTGTTGCTATTATCATTGCTTGATATTTGTATCATCATTGCTTGGCAGTTTCGCAGAGCAGTTAAGAGCATGGCTGTGAAATCAGTAAGAAAATGCTTCTGTTTTGTTTTAGTACCCTTTCTGTCAGGTTCCTCATGTAAAAATGGGGATAATTGCAGTATCTACCTCTTTGGATTATTATAAAGATTTTTTTTCTAATATAAGTATACTGTTAAAATTCTTTTATTTTTT
>JAQZBX010011342.1:0-42895 GCA_029593785.1 Cabassous unicinctus
CCCCCCCCCCGCAAAGGGAAAACAGCCCCTCCCGCCTACCCCCGTACACCTGTACCCGCGGGGGGAAAACATTTGTTTAGCAATTGTAAAACAGAGATTTGTTGCCAGAACATGCCCCACCCCATAATTCTCCCAGCCCGGTTGGGGTGTACTGGACAATCCCCATTACCCAGAACAAAGCCTGGCTTACTCTGGCAGTAGAGGGACAGAAGGTGAAAGGGCAGATAGATACAGGACCTGATGTCTCGGTCCTTTCTGCCAAGGACGTTAACTCCTCCTGGCCATTGGAAGTGGGCTCTATCATACAGGGAGTGTAAGGCTTGCGAACCTCCCAACGGACACGTCACTCACTTAGCTGGTCTGATTTGGAAGGGCACGCAGGCAAATTTCGACCTTTTGTCCTGCCCCACTTAGATAACACCCTCTGGGGCAGAGATGTCTTCACCCAACTCGGAGTATTGTTAACCACTGAACAACCCCCCCAATCATAATGGCCACTGCTCCACCATTAATGACTGTTAAGAAGCCCGCCCTGCCAAAGCTCAGGTGGGATACTGGCAGTCCCATTTGGGTGGACCAGTGGCCGCTGCCTCGATCCAAGCTTCCACACCTTCTAGAGTTAATCCAGCAACAGCTGGCTATGGGCCACATAGAACCCTCTATGAGTCCCCATAACTCTCCAATTTTCGTCGTACAGAAAAAAAATTCAAATAAATGGAGACTACTCCATGATCTTAGAGCCATTAATTTACACATGGAAAAAATGGGGTCCTTACAGCCCGGCCTTCCCCACCCTTCTGCCATCTTTCGCAATAACTACATTTTTGCAGTTGATTTAAAAGATTTCTTCTTCTCTATTCCCTTACACCCTGAGGATCGGCCATACTTTGCTTTCACCATTCCATCCATTAACAGTGCAGTCCCCTCTGAATGGTTTCAATGGACTGTGCTTCCCCAGGGCATGAAAAACAGCCCCACCTTATGTCAGCTTGTTATCCGCCCTGCTGTACAGCCGCTCACTGAGTACTGCCAGGTGATCCATTACATGGATGATGTTCTGATAGCCCACCCCGACGCTGAACATATCTGCATCTGCTTTAAAGTGCTCCTTTCCAACCTTGACCAACTGTGGTTACAGATTACCGCTGAGAAAGTTCAGACTCGCTCTCCATATGAATTCTTAGGGTATTGCATATCCGATAGAGTCTCTCCTATTTCTCCAACCATTCAGCTCCCCAACACCTGCACCCTAGCAAGACTCCAAGAAATTTGTGGGATCATTAACTGGGTCCGACCTCACCTGAACATGACTACCTTTGAACTTAAGCCACCCTTCGAGTTGCTAGAAGGTGACTCTGACCCAAGGAGTCACAGAACCCTTACTAACTCTGCCCAGACCTGCATAAAAAATTTTAATGAAAAAATATGAGACCTGCCTCTGGATCGGTTCGATCCGAATACCCCCTTAATGGCCGTTGTCCTGGCCACAAAGGGGGTGCCCACTGGAGTCCTCTTTCAGACAAACCCCCTGTATTGGGTCCACCTTGCCTATAGTCAACTAGGAAAGATTGTTCTACATGTAACCACCATTTGTATACTAGGCAGAAAGTTATGGAAAACAGCCGTATGCCTCTACGGCGTGGAGCTAGATACCATGGTGATCCCCTTTACAACAGAACAGACCAACCACATTGCGGCAAATAACTTAGACATGGAACTCCTATTAGTGAGCTTTAAAGGAAAGATTGAAAATCATGCCCCCAAACACCGACTCCTCACTGCCCTCGCACAGCTCCCCTGCACCCACCGCCCTTCCATCTTCCCTTCCTCCACCCCAATTCCTGAAGCACCTGTCGTCATTCCTGATGCAAACAAACAGTTCAGTTGCTTCATTCTCAAACAGAAGGGCCACACAGACAAAATTTGGAGGGACCAGCACGGTGGTTCTGTCCAATCTGGTGAACTTTTCGCCATCTATAATGCTTTTTCACACCACCAGAACCTACCACTAATATCTTTACTGACAGCTCTTATGCTTCCCAAGCGGTCAGAGCGCTGCTGCTGGCTATCCTCCATGGCAAACACACCCTCCTGGACGATCTCCTCCGCCACACCCAAGATATCTTGGAAAATCGGAGACTTCCCTGGTACTTACAGCACTTACGCTCTCACACCAACCTCCCCAGTCCCCTGACCCGAGGGAACAAAGAAGCTGACAAAGCTCTAATCCTTGTCACCTCACTGGTCAACCAGGCCAGGTTGCTCCACTCACGTTTTCATATGTCAGCCCACTCTCTACACCCACTATTTCTGAGCCTGTCGCATCAGCAATGCAAACACCTGGTAAGAGCCTGCAGCTCCTGCAGCCCCTTTTTACCACTCGGTCCACTACAACCGCAAGGTGTCAACCCTAGAGGAATACGGCCCAATGCCTTTTGGCAAATAGATGTCACCCATGTGCCTGAGTTTGGCAAAATGAAGTATGTACATGTTGTTATTGATCCTTACTCCCAGTACACTCTAGCAAGCGCAGCCACAGGAGAGAAAGCGAGACATGCCATAGTCTCAATGGGTGTGCCATGGAAAAAAAAAAACAGACAATGGACACTGCTATGCATCCTCTACCTTCCAAAAGTTTTGCCTAAAATGGAAAATTATTCACATCACAGGCATCCCCTACAACCCACAAGGTCAGGCCATCGTGGAGCGCTGCCATGCAACACTTAAGCAAATGATCAAAAAACTCACTAAGGGGCGAAAAGCCACAAATATAACCCCCAAGGAAATACTCAATAGGGCACTCATCACTTTGAATTTCTTCTCTTTCAACCAAGCAGGTGTCTACCCGGCCTCCTGCCACTGGGGAGGCCTCAGCGACAGTCCCACACCACTACCATTAGTGCGATGGAAAGACCCGCTCACCAACACATGGCATGGACCCCATCCCCTCCTCACCCAAGGAAGAGGTTTTGCTTGTGTCTTTCCAGAAAATTCAGAACACCCCATCTGGCTACCCAGTAGGTGATTTCGGCCAGCATCTTCTTTGGAACCTACAACTCCACCCTTATCTAGCAATGTTGAAGCTGACTCCCCTCCTCCCGCTCCTCCTACAAAGCCTCTCACACCCACAACTGACAGATGAAGGAAACGTCTACGCCTGGACATTCTCCGTGCAAGAGATCATTTCCACCAACTCTCAAACCATAAGTAAGCCTATTGGCACTGCCTCCTGTCCTACTACAGGATGTAGCACACCCATTACCATCCACATCAACCCCACTAGCACGTTTGGTTACTCCCACCCATATATGTGCTTCCCCCACCTACAAAAAGATAGCTATTGCACCAACAATGGGTATGATTCCTCATATGGAGGCTGCCCGTACTGGTCCTGTGTCATCCATGTTGCTTCTTTGTCATCTACATTCTTTCAAAACCACACCGACTTTTACATCCGAATCACTGACCCCTGGGATCAAAGGTGGCAGAATGCAGTTAGGGCTGCACTGTATTCCTCCTGGTCCACCCCATCAAGCTTTTTCGATATCACTCGGCAATACATGTTCCACAGCTCCTCTCCAGCTGCCACACCCATTAAAAGGACTGAAGAAACAGTTATTAAAGCAGAGAAACAACTTGCCCTAGCCCTCTCCCCCTACAGCCCCTTACCTGTGTTCAGATCATTACCAACACCCTAAACCTCCTCAACGCCTCGTGTATTGCCCCCAACACCAGCTCTTGCTTCTTCTGCACCTCCCTTGACTACCCCGTCATGGCCACCGTACCCGTCTATGGCGGTCCCTTAAATACCACAAATAGCACAGCTTGCAGCGGCCCATCTATCCTCAACATCCCCCTTTTTAATGCATCTCTAGAAAACATAACGTGCTACATTACTTCCAACTCTGCCCCACTCCTAGTACCTACCCATGCATTAGTAACGTCTCAGTAACTTCCACCCTGTTCGCCCCACAAGGCTTCTGTTTCTGATGCGATTCTTCCCTGACCCCCTGCGTTAATACATCGTCCTCCGGTCCTTGCTTGCTGGTGTCTCTGGTCCCCCAGTTAACCCTTTACACCAAATATGAAGTAAGTTCTCTTATGACACCCTCTTGCCCGAAAAGAGCAGCATTCCTCCCCCTCCTTATAGGCGCCGGCCTTACCACCTCAGTCGTAGCCACTTCATTGGCTGGCAGCACCCTGGGACACACTGTAGTCACAGCTGAAGGTTTCCGTAACACATTACAAGTCACCATAGACTCTACCACCCAATCCCTGGAGTCTCTCCAAAGGCAACTTACATCAATCGCACAAGTGGCTCTCCGAAACTGCCGTGCCCTATACCTCCTAACAGCAGAGAAAGGTGGAACTTGTCTTTTTTTACAGGAAGAGTGCAGTTACTATATCAACGAGTCTGGGGTAGTGGAACAAAATGCCCTGTTCAATCTCCACAATGATTTAGCCAACAAATATGGGACACAACAATCAGTATTTCCTTTGCTGAATTCCCCGTTCTTAGCTTGGCTAGTCCCCATTATCACCCCTTTTTTAACCTTCCTTTTTTTCCTTCTCATACCTCCCTGTGTTGTCAAATTTATCCGAAAACAAATTCAGAGCATATCATTACTAACCTTCTGCCAAATTCAGTATCCACAATACCAACGGCTAACACAGCAGCCCCCAGGGCACCAGCGAATGACATGACTGAATGGGAACACAGAATTGTGAACCCTCCTCTCCCTCTTTTTCCAGCAGGTACCACCCAGTTATTTCCTACCAACCTTCTCCTTCGTTTACATTCGCCCCCTCCACTCCTTCATTTACATTCGACACCCCCCACCACTGAGCCAAAAGCAGAAAACCAACCAGCAGCCACTGGGCAGGTGCACATAATATACATGGAAGCTCTGCTAAAAATACCACCTCATGCACAAAAATCTGGCTGGCAGCGAGAGACGGTTAAGACTCCCAGAGGGGGGCAACCTAATACAGGCGCGGCCATTGCGACCCCCCACAAAGACCTGGCTGGCAGTCAATGATGGGTAAGACCCCCAGAGGGGGGACAACCTAAGACATGCACAGTCAAGGAAACCCCTACACCTACCACTCCTCCCCTCTTTTATATAATAGAAGAGGGGGAGATGTTGGAAGAGATGTAGGGGGAGGGGCGAGGGCAGTACAGAAGCTCCGAGCTCACTGCCCTAGAAAATCACACCGTCTTGGCGCCAAGTGCCGCAACCAACCAGGGACGGATGCTTTCGTAGCTACCGCAGCCAATTGGCTGCTGACGCCGGTAGCAACCTCCCCTTGCCATGTGCTTCAAGATGGCCACCGCAGCTCGGCCCCGCCCCCTTTCTCTCATACACATTCCATACCTTATATGGACATAAACCCATCCCAGCCAATCAGAATCCGCCCAGTATAACTTACCCATCCCCCGCTCCACTCAGCCCTCCCGCTCTGTATTAATATCAGAGTTCACCCAATAAACTCAGACTTGGAGCCCAACCTTGTCTCCGGAGTTTGCGTTGTCTCTGTATTCGTTACTTATTGTCCACTGGTAACTAGGAAGTGTCCATCTCCCCATTCTCGTCTGCGGCCCGGAGACGCAGACCACGGCCCTCAGCTCCCCGTGCCCGGTAAGCCGCACCCCCCTCCCTTCATTCCCCATCTGCCGGATCGCCAAGGGACTGCCTGGCAGTGGCGATCGGTGGCGGAAGCCAACAGCGGCGGTGATCGGCGATCGGCGGCAGTTCTACCGACATAAGTCAAGGAATATCATATACATTTAGTGATAAAATCAGGATGTTCCTGAAAATACAGTGTGTTAAAGAGTAGATATACATGAAAATATTCAATATATTATAAAGTAATTGGAGGTAAACACTTGTAAGGATTAACATTTATGAATGATTTTAATTTGTTTCTTTGAATTTTGTTGTATTCTAATTTTATTATAATGAATCAGTTTTACTTCCATACTAGTGTCATACTTTTAAATATAAAAAAGTTTCACTGTGAAAAATGTGCAGTTACATCCCTGGTGATTAATGTTCTGAACTTTCAGCCATAGTGTAATTAAGTATTTCTCTACAAATACCTTATCGGCTACCTAATCAGAAACAGTGCATCACAAAGGAATATCAAAAAATTGTATTTAAGTTTTATGGCATCTAAGGTAGATGGTAATCTCTAGTACTGACCTAATGAGGATTCATTAGTTCTCAAACTTTTATCCTTCAAGGTATACTGAGGAAAATTCCTTGAAATTGGTCCCAGGGATGAATAAATGTTGATTATCAACATCCCTCAGTATCAGAGGTGTTCTGCACAACAACCCTCAGTGTAAGAGGTGTTGTGTCATTATCAGAGTAAAACGCAAAAGATAATCTGCTCTGCTTGTGTCCAAGGTAGCTCCCTGGAAGACCTGTGAGGTGTAATTTCCAGGTGAACTTTCTATTTGACCATGAGCAGAACATAAGCTCTGTGTTGATTTAATTTAACTCAGAATCCAACAAAAATGAATGCAGAAATGTTTAAAAATATTTTATTTCAAAGGAAGCAAACACTATATCAGGAATGTGAGGTACACTAAATGGCTTAAATATTTTATTTGTGAAACAGTTATGAGGTTGAAAAATTTCCAGACAGAAATAATACCGAAGCACATTTTTCATAAACTTTGGCTCATGGTAAGTATTATTCTCAATGTTAGAGCTTTAGTGTAGAATGAATAAAAGGTGGGTATTATTAGGCGAATATACGTATGCATTAGATATCATTTAGGCTTTAAGTAACTAATGCTAGGATTTGTGTAATAGAAATATAGAATTCATGGAGTGAGAGTTCATTAGGAAGGAACATATTTGAAAATATAATTTATGGAAAAATTTTGATATTAAATTTCAAGTAAAAATAACAACACATCTTCTAAATATTAATATTAAAGGACTTTCTATATTACTAATACACCCAAGTAAAGTCCCTGAAAGCTTTAATTTCTGATCTGTTATTTGTGTTAAATAACATTGGACACAATAGAACAGTGAATGATTCATTATAATGTTCTATCATTGGTTTTTATATAACTATATTTTTTGTTGTACTGAATTTAAATACAAATAGGAATGTAGTATTATGAGCATGCTCTCTGGTATCAACTTATCTTGGCAAAACTCCAGAACCAACAATTAATGGTTCTGATACTGGATAATTTATTTAATATCAGTGTTTTTTTATCATCTAAAAATGTGTACAATATTAATACATATGGTATAATATTTTCATCTGCATAAATGTGGTAATAAAAGAAAGTATTTATAACACTGTAAGATTCAATCTAATTATACAGTATATATAAGATTTTATTATATAAGATCCAATTGATGATTTATACCTTATTTCTATTTGGCAGAAAAACTAATATTCTTTCACATAATTTGCAAACAACAATTTATTTTAAGTTTCTAAAAACACTAAATTAATTTAAAGACAAGGCAGGTCATTAAAAATAAACCTTTTGAAGTTATTCATACTAAGTATTAACTTTGATTTCTCCACAGTTAAGCACAATTGGACAAGATGGGTAGTAGAAATAATACTAATGTGCCTGACTTCATCCTCATGGGGTTGACAGAATCTGAAGACATCAGGAGGGTCCTGTTTATGCTCTTTCTCCTGATATACATGATTACTGTTCTGGGGAATGCAGGAATGAAACTGATAATTCGCCTGCATCTCCAGCTTCATACCTCCATGTACTTTTTCATCAGTCACCTGTCATTCCTTGATCTCAGTTATTCATCAGTCTTCACACCTAAAATCTTAGAGAACTTACAGACTTCCAACAAGTATATTTCATTCATCGGCTGCTTCACCCAGATGTGGTTTTTTTTGCCTGCCTACCTGCCTGCCACTGAATGTTAATTTCTCTCTTCAGTGGCCTGTGACCACTATGTAGCTATCTGCAATCCTCTTCACTACACAGTTGTTATGTCCACCAGACTCTGCTGCTCCCTTGTCACTGGGTCCTATGTGATTGGCTTTACTGACTCCTTGGTAAATGTTCTTTGCATGAACAGTTTGCACTTCTGCAAATCCAATGTAATCTATCACTTTTTCTGTGAAACAACCCCAATTTTAATCCTGTCCTGTACTGACACTCTAGACACTGAAATCATGATATTCATCATTGGTGGCACCACACTAATGGTGTCCCTTGTCACAATCTCTGCATCTTATGGTTCCATTCTGTCTACTATCCTGAAAATTAATTCCACTTCAGGAAAGCACAAAGCCTTCTCTACTTGTGACTCACACCTCCTGGGAGTCACCATGTTTTATGGCACCATGATATTTACTTATTTAAAACCAAAGAAGTCCTACTCCATGGGAAAGGATCTAGTAGCCTCTGTGTTTTATACTATGGTGATCCCTATGCTGAATCCACTAATTATAGTCTTAGGTACAAAAAGGTGAAAAATGCTTACATTAGAGTCATGCAGAAGAGATAGATAAGACTCCAGGCAATTGAAGTGACAGTGACACTGACTATTTAAGCTCATCTTTTCTTTCTTTCTTATTGTGTATTTACTTGGTCCTTCTCTAAATACTACAAAATTCTTTAGTTTGCATTTCTTTTGACCCATCCTCTACCTAACTACACATGATCTAGAACATTGCCAAGAGTATGTTTTAAGTAATCTACATAGTAATTGAAAGTCATGAAATGTTTGTTGAATAAATGGTCTGAATATATGTGTTTAAAGGGAAAGAAAGTGAAAAAAGTGTGGTGACATCTTTTAATCTATAACATTAAATCAACACGGATGTTCAAAATTCATAGAGTTCTAATATGCAAAGCAATTTCATAGTCATTCCACTAACTCTTTAGAGAGGTGGTTTAAAAAGTGCTTCTTGGAACTGAACGTTCCAGGGTTTAAATTTCAGTTCTGCAAGTCTTTTGACTGTATGACACTAAGTAAGATAGTGAAACTTTAAATATAATTTTATTCAATTGTACAAGAAAATAATAATTTTAAGTCAATTTCATTATTTTAAAGATAAAATCAGATGAGGAACAAAAGGAGTTTAATGCAAGACAAATAAATCATGACCATCATGATCAAAATATTTACATTATTGCAAAATATTTAATATACTATGGATTTTGCTAAGAAAAATTCACTGGTATTTTATAACTGCTTTTGCTTGATCTTATTGATTAACAAATAGCTAAAAAGAATACAGGAAAACAGCACTTCAAATATTTTGTCTTAAACCATGTAAAATATTATAATAAAATTAAGTTATAGAAAAAAGTATATGTTAACATAAGGAACACTTGGATATATTCAAATGTTAAAGAAAAAGAAATATCCTAACCATTTTTGATGACCTAATGTTACATTGTGTATGTATATATTACATAAATATACAAATTTTTTGTACTTTTCTATTTCTCCTGTGTAGTACTCAGTTTCCATTTATTACTATAACCTTTGGTAATTTCTTTTTCATTCATTTAAACTTGGGTGATGAATGTTTTTGTGGTATATGAGAAAAATCAATAATCTCATTTTGCAGTGTTTTAAATTCTGAAGCTTTGTAACTTCATCAGGTTAAATATTTGAATGAAGTAATATCTCTTTTTGTCTATGTGATAACAGTTTAAAATCTTACCATTCTGTGATATGTAACAAGCTTCATTAATTAGTATTTCTCTGTTTAAATTAGGGTGATTAAAATCTCATTGCCATTCTCCTGATTTCTATAATTAATAGTTATTTAAAAATAAATTCTTGACTTAATTTTTCTCATTAGTTTTCAGATTTTTAATAGAAAAACATTGTAAAGCTAAGAATCATTAATTAGTCCAAATAATGCAATGATACGTAAAATTTAGTCAAATAGGTTGTTAAAATTTCCTTTAAAATTTCCTCTAATTAATCTGTAATTGTACTTTTAGTTTTCTCTGATATTCTAAGTTTATTTAAGAAAGTATGTTTTTCATTTTCAAAAAAATTGATTATTTCCATTATTTAAGCATTTGCAATAGGTATATTATTTGCATTGAAGTGATTTGTATTTTTAATATATTTAATAATATATTTAATAATAAAATATTCTTTACAAATTCATATTTGATTAATTTTCTGAATGATTTTTCAATGATTAAAATAAATTTCAATCTCTGTTTTAGGAATAAAATCATTTAATTATTCATAACTATTAATTTATTCAAATAATTAAAATATGCATTATTTCCTTAATGCTTAATTTCTTGAAAATTTTAGCTTATTGTATATAATACCATACAAGGTACCTCATTCTGACTAATTTTTAAATTGAAATTTCTATTGTCTACAATTTGTATTTATTTTAATCCCTCTTTGTTTTGTTTGTAATTAGGGATGTCTTTGGTAACATTTATTCTCTACTAATATACTTTTTGACTAATCTGTCATCTTATACATTCATTGCATCTATTTTTATATATATGTGCTCTTTTCATTTTCTGGTCATTTTTACCAAATGTGTTTGCCTTGATTTCATTTCTGTATATTTCTATGTTAGAAAGTGCACCCTGTTGGTTTGTGTTGGCAACTATGATCAATAGCTTCTATAATTTTTAAGACTACAATAAGTTCAGAAAAAGTTCTTTTTAATTAAATTCAGACTACACTTTTCTTTTATAATATATTATATGAAGCATTTATGATGTTATTAAATAAATAAAATATAACTCTTGTGCAATATGAAAACTCTAGACTGTTTGTATTTTCCCACTTATTCCCTTACTTATATCAAAGCAATTATACTGTTTTCAAGATGTGGTCGGGAGTAATTTATTTAATTGTTCAGTATTCCAAAAACATTTTTATTTTTCCCTTCCTCCCTCCCTCCCTCCCTCCCTCCCTCCCTCCCTCCGTCCCTTCCTTCCTTCCTATCTTCCTTTCTATTTATTAGATATGTTTTTATTCATTTACAGAAAACTCATACATAACATTCAGAGTTCCAAATGTACCCTCTGTATTATTAAATCTTATCTTAGTGTGGTACTTAGTTACAATTGAAGAAAGAACATTTTTTAAATTTTGCTATTAACTATAGCCTATGGTTACATTAAGGTTGATTGTGTTGTACACTCATGTTGTGTTTTTTTTTTAAATTTTTATTATAGTAATATATAAATGCAAACTAAAACTTCACCTTTTAACCACATTCAAAATACTTTTATTCATATTGCTATGTAAAAGTTCTATGTATTTTAAAGTTCAACTATTTAAATAATGATAAATGAAAAAAATGAAATAAGAGTCTAAGTAGGTGGATTTTGCTTGTTGTTTGATTTGTTGTTTGGATTTAATCTTCCTAGGGTCCTTCACCATTCATGGACTTGAAGTTTGATGTCTTTCCTTATTTTTAGAAATATATATTTCTTCTCATGCACTCACTTTCAATTCTTGTGGTAGTACTTTAATATATATATATATATTATAACATTTGATATTGTCCCAGTTCTTCTGGATGGTTTTTCCTATAATTTATTTTTTCTTTAAAGTTATTTCCTGTTTCTTTAATTCTTCTGTGTTTATTAAGTTTGCTGATTATTTCCTCATCAGTATTGACTCTACCGATGATACTGTTGATGGAATTTTTTGTTTCTTATATTGCACAGGTTGTGCATGTGCTTTATGAAAGTTATATTTCCAGTATTTCATTGGACGATACCTAATAGATTTCATTCCCATCATGCAGTTTCTCATTCTATCTGATCATGCTGTCTATCTTCTCTAATATATCTTTTACCTAGCAACTGTCAGTATTCTCTAGTCAAAAACCACCAAGAATGCTTGTGGTTGAACAATTTGATTTTATTATTCATGGCAGTTAGCAAAGCAACATGCCATGGGAATACACACCATTTCCAAGAGTGCTTTAGAAAGAA
Source organism: Cabassous unicinctus (assembly GCA_029593785.1). Classification (NCBI taxonomy): domain Eukaryota; kingdom Metazoa; phylum Chordata; class Mammalia; order Cingulata; family Chlamyphoridae; genus Cabassous; species Cabassous unicinctus. The sequence continues at coordinate 11,951 of JAQZBX010011342.1, forward strand.
TCTATAATAAGATTTAGTTGTTGCTTGTGTAACTAAGAAGAGGGTATGAAGAACTTTCATTTGGATGTTGCCAGATAGCAGGAGCAATTTTATAATTGAGTATCTCAATAAATTTTATCTGTCATTTGGCAGACTAATGCAAGTATAAACTTATAATTGATAAAGTAAAAGCAGTTCCTAATCTAGTATGAAAGGATTAGGAAGATATTTGGTATTTCACAAGTCACACAGTGAACTTATCTGAAGGTATCCCAGGTTGCACCAGTTTTTCTCATGAGCACTTGGTAAACACCAGCAGAGAAGATACTGACAGTGAATGCAAACCCTTTAATTTGTGGCTCCCTTTTTTTCCAAATGGCACTCTAGCTTAGACTTGGCTTTAACATTTCAGTAAAATGTATTTTTATTATTCCTATCTTCTAGCCGACTGGAAGAATCTTTCTCCCAACCTCTGTCAAAGATGAATCCGTTCATTTGTCTCATCTTCTCTTTGAGTGGCTTGACCTTACTTTGTATTCAATTTTTTGGATTTTTCCATCCTTATCTTTCAGGTTGGCTCATTAAAAGTTAGGATTTTGTACTTTAACAACTTTTTTAAACAATTTTATTCAAACATTATACTCTCCATCCAAAGTGTACAATCAATGGCTCTCAGTGTAATAACAGAGTTGTACATTTATGACCACAATAAATTTTAGAACATTTTCACGTACAAAAAGAAAAATTTCATATCCCTTATACTCTCATTATTGACCCTTAGAATTGGTATAGCACTTTTTTGTAATAATAAACTTTAATTTTTTAAAGAATTGTTAGTTTACAGAAAAATTACACCAAAATATAGGGAATACCCATATACCCCCCCTCAACACCCAGACACATGATTTCCACTATTATTCACAGCTTACATTAGTATGGTACATTTGTTACAATTGATGAACCCATTATGAAGCATTGATTCTAACCAACCTCTCTAGTTTGGTTCACACTTTGTGCTATACAGTTTTCTAGGCTCTGGCAAATGTATATTGTCATGTGTCCATCATTGCAGTACTGTACCAATAATTTCACTCCCCTAAGAAAGCCCTGTATTCCACCTATTGATTTCTCCCCCTCCTTTCTGAACATCTGGCAACTACTATCTTTTTATGAATGTTACAAGATCTTCTTTTAACACAAGATAATAATTATAATAACAGTAAATCTCCTTTGTCTGTGGTTACACTATACCCTTATATTTCTTCATTCCTCAATCTTGAGGGATTTGGGATGATGCCCACTCTGACAGCTTCAGGCTATGAAGTGACTTAGATATTATGAGGCAGATGGAAGGAATTGTTTAGCTTACAGTTATAGATACTCCTTGTGTTTTGATATGGAACTTGCCCATCACCATCATTCTGTCAGATTTCCAGGGCAAGTCAGAATAACTGGAGAGTAGGAGGCAGCTGCAACTCTGCTGGGTTTCAGTGCTCATTCAGCATATGAACAATCCAAAGATTTATGTATCTGAGAGATATATTTAACAGGTATATTGAGAATTACAGGTTTAAATGAAAGGAGTAAAAAATCATGAGCACAGGAATTTTAAATAAGTGTAACTATATTACACTGAGGGAATAGGTTATCATAAATTCCCAAATCAGGCCCACTGAGAGGGTGTTGATTTTATGAGACTATGTGACTTGCCTTTAGTATCTGGATCTCCCTAGAGCCCTCAGGAGCACTCTTGTTTGAGGCTTTGTTTTCTGCACCAGTTAGTAAAATCTGCTTGAGACATAGATAAGCATAACCTCCAAAATGACCTCGAACTTTCAATCTCTTACCCATAAATTCTTTTTATTGTTTTTCTTCTCCCTTTTGGTGAAGCTCTTTTTTCAAATATATCACTGGTTAGCACTCAGCAATAATTGCTCAATGTCAGAGAGACTCATCCAGGGAGTCATGTCTCACATCAGGGGAAAGGTAGTAAGCTTATTTGCTGTCCTTGGCTTAGAGAGAGGCTACATTTGAGTAATAAAGAGGCTTCAGGAGGTAATTCTGAAGCATTAATTAAAATTAAAAGCTGTATGAGGGACCTGATTTGGGGGTCAGCAGACCATGACAGTGATACACAACTTCCAGTGGGGTGAGGAGTAGAGAGATGAAGAAGTTGACATGACAAACATGAGTTACTATGCCCCCATGGTGGTTGGGAAGGGCTCATCTTCCTCACCCCCAAGATAATAAGATGGGGTAAAACACCTGGCTCACAACAGCCAACTGAGAGGGGAGCAGACATCTTCCTCCCTGTCAGCTGTTTTAAGGGAAAAGGGAAGGAAGGTCAGGATGCTTTACTTCAGTGAACTTAGCCAGCAAAGGAATCTTCGAATCTCTGATCTGGGGATGCAACACAGGAACACAGGAAAGCTGAGACTGAAACATTTCTGTGGAAAGGTGTGCTGACTAGTTCCATTTGCTGGCCAGTTTAGAAATTGCATGGCCAAGAACTTCATGCTTTCTGTGTTTAACACCTGGGAGGAAATCTGGGTCCCAATACTGAGTCCCTATCCTGATTTTGAAAACTTAAGTTGGTAATTTTAAAGACTGAGAATAAGTTGAACCAAATATCAAAGAAGAGCTGAAGAAAAAAAAAACACATCAACAATAAGCAAGAGAGAGAAATTAGTCATCAGAGTAATATTCAGATAATTAACATCAACAAAAAGTTACAGTCCGTAATAGGAAAAAGGAAGCCAAAAGAACAAACCAAATATCCTGAAGAGAGAAAGTATTTAAGACAATTAATCAGTGATAATCACACAATGTTCCTAAGTCATTTCAAATTATTTAAAGAAAATATGACTGCAGATGTAAAAGGCATTAAGAAGACATGTGGTAAGCATAAAGAACAATTTGTAAGCCTGCCAAGAAAAGTAACAGAACTTATGGAAATGAAAGATACAATGGATGAGATTGAAACTATATTAGAGGCATATAAGAGCAGATTTGAATTGCTTGAAGACAGAATTAGTGATTTTGAAGACACAATATCTGACCTGGAAAAGACAGAAAAACAAGAGAAAAGAATGGAAATAATGGAAAAGGATACAGGGAAATGAATTACAATGCAAAACACACAAACATTCTCATTATCAGAGTCCCAGAAGGAGAAGGGAATGGAAAAGAGGTAGAAAGAATATTTGAGGAAATAATGACTGAATATTTACCAACCCTTATAAAGGATATAATTATCAATATCCAAGAAGGACAATGCACCACAAACACAATAAATCTGAATAGATCTACCGTGAAGCACTTACTATTCAGAATGACAAATATCAGTGATGAGAATTCTGAAAGTAGCAAGAGAAAAGCAAAGCATCACAAACAAGGTAAACTCAATACGATTAAGTGCAGACCTCTCATCAGAAACCATGGAAGAGAAAAGAAAGTGGAATGATATATTTAAGGTACTGAAAGAGCAAAAACTGCCAGTCAAGGATTCTGTATCTTCAAAAATGAGGGTGACTTTAATGTCTTCACAGACAAAAAAAACCTGATAGAATATGTGACATAAAAGACCATATTTGCAAGAGATACTAAAGGTAGTGCTGCAGCTTGAAAGGAAAAAGTAAAGGGCAAGAGATTTGTAGAAGAGTTTATGAGTGAAGATTATTAGGAAGGGTAAACTAAAGGATAAAAAGACAGACAATAGAATGATATGACAACAGAGGGGTGAAGCACAAATAGATGAAGAAAATAATGTTTTTATAGTATGAACACTGTATGTCAATGTATTGAACTCCCCCATTAAGAGACATAGACTGATAGAATGGCTAAAAATTTATGAGCCATCTATATGTTGTTTACAAGAGACCCACCTCAGATCTAAATACATAACCAGGTTAAAAGTGAAGGGATGGAAAAATGTATTCCATGCAAATATTAACCAAAAAAAGAACTGGTGTAGACCAGATAAATGTAAAATAGCAAAATTATGATGTGTGAATAATAATTCCTCAGTGCAACTGGCAAATTGTTCCTGTGATCAGTATTCTGTAATTTTTTTTCATGCAAAATAAACACTTGATTTTAATTGAGGAGGGCTGGAGGAGAGATATATTTTTGAATACTTCATTTTTCTTTAACCCTTCCTTATTTATACTCTTTAATTAAAATAATCTATCTGGATCAGTAATGATTTAGCATGATTGCTATTGAAAAAGATTTTGAATTTTTCTGCCTCATAAAACTATCAGTTGGTAAATTGTTATCTGCTGTAATTTATTCCAATAAGATGTGAAGAATTCCCAAATAGAAATTTGATTATCTAGAAAGAATTATGGCTTAAAGGGAAATTAAAAGACTAAACCAATAATTTATTTCATTCATAGAGGTTATCATGTCCAATAGAGCTGTAGTATATAAAAAATATGTTATAGTTAATATTTATTATTTTTGAATTATTATTTATATTTATAAATGTGTGGTACTATGCTATCTATTCCTTATAATTGATTATATTATATCTAACCTGGCTTTGAACTATTGTTTAAAATTTGTAATTTCTTTCAATCTATTTTTCTATTTTACAATTACAATAAAGGACTTCTTAACAGCTAAAAAATATGATAAATTTCATTTTTAAAGGCATAAGTTTCATAAGTACAAGCATTAAGATAGATGGCTTGGCATATTGGCTTTTTGTTGTTGTTGTTTTGGTTTGTTTTTCTGTTTTCCAGTTTTAGCAAAGGATTTTATTTGCTAATCCATCTGTATTTGTCAGCCAAAGGGCTGCTGATGCAAAGTACAAGAATTTTTTTGGCTTTTATAGGAGGTATTTATTTGGGGTAGAAGCTTACAGTCACAAGGTCCTAAAGAGTCCAACTTAAGGTACCATATGTGGTACTTTCTCACTCAAAGTCATTTACCACAAGTTTATCCAATATGGCAGGTGATGTCTGTGAGAGTTCAGCCTTTCTCTTTCTCTTTAGGTTCCGTGGGCCCAGCCTCTCACAATCTCAGTTGTAGGCCGAAGGTCTCATCTCTTTCCCGATGTTAGCTGCTCAGTATTCTGGTCTCTTCAGCTGCAAAATATCAGATGAATGGCTTCCCTCACTCCCTGGGGCTCCAGCTTCCAAAACTCAACTCTCTGTGTTCTTCTCTGTCTATTTACTTCCGTGTGAGAGTCTGTTTTATCACCACTAAAGAGTTGGGGACTCAACCCTGCATGTCCTAATGACATGGTCAAATAAAAGCCCTAATATTGATTTATTAATGTAAAAGTGAAGCCTCTGTATCTAAGACAATCTAATATGCTCAGAGAAACAGTCCAGTTTACAAAAACAATCAAATATCTATTTTTGGAATTCATAAATAATACCAAGCTGCCATGCCATCCAAAACATTAAAATTCAGAAAATATCCACCCACTAAAAGAACAGTTCTATAATAAAACATTTTAAGTCATCCTTTCCTCAATATCCAAGGTGTGCTCTTTTATGTTTATCATATTTTAGAGCAAATTGATGCATCGAAATACTGTGTGTGAAGGGCACATGACACATGTTATACAAGCTTCCACTTTCGGGTATACCTCCCTGTTAGTTAAGGGGTGACATTTTTTGTTCATTTGTTTCCCTGTTTTGATATAAATTTATTGCAAAAGTTTCTCTTCTTTATGCCACATAGTTTTAAAAAAATCTTTCCTCTCAATCTTCCTACTTCATTTGGAAAAGTACAGAATAGAAAAGTTTAGATGTGGTTAGAACACTGAATGTTGAAGAATATCTGGTTTAATCAAAATTCTTGGGTTATAGACTTTGGCATTTACCAAGAAAGTTGAATCTCAAGTTCTATTATGCTACAAAATGGCTAACAGAAGAGAGGATTTGATCAGAATAGCTATTTATACAAAGCTGAGCCATTCTATGATGGAGCAAAAGATGCTTTCTCAAGCATCAATGATACTTAGACTTGTTGAACACATTACCCTGGAATTAGATTTCAGTCCCAAATAGAGAATATATTTCATAGGGAGCCAGCAGAGTATAGAGATATACAAACAGAATAGAAAACTGGTGAAGCACAGAATAAAGAATCCCAAGAAATTTTAGTGCTATTTTGATTTAATAAGCAGGTAGTATAGCAACTTAAAGATCTTGGCTGTGATCACACTAGGAAGTTTTTATGGAATTGCTGGAGGAAAACATGATTTGCAGATGGCATGCTCTGGCTCACTGTGCTAAGCGAGCAGCTCCAGCACAAACTTCCTGGAAAGACTTAAGCCTGGGGAGTGTAGCAGAGGTATTTCTCACCAGATGAGAGCTCTTTGGTGAAGATGCCTTTAGGGAAAAGTTTTTTGGCATCCTCTTCAAGGATGTTTGGTAGGACCATCACATTGTCTCCATCCTTCTAATCAACTGGGGTAGCTTTCTGCCATCAGGTGGAGAGAGATAACTATTCTGAAGATCTCATTAAAGTTCCTTTCAGTGGTAGCTGGTAGAAGATAGACAGCTTCAGTTTCTTATCAGGATCAAAAATAAACACCAAATAAGCAGTCACAGGCATGTACTTTTTGTTCTCTGCTGGATCCAGTATTCTCAATATGATGACAAGGTTCCAATTGCTATTATTGATGATGGGAAAAGGTAATGTTTCTGTGGGCATATCACCATTGTACACATGGATATCCTTGCTTTAAGCAAGATGGTCTTCCGATTGTCTATTGAAAGAACAATAATCTTAATATTTCTCATGGCAAATTCTTGTATCAGCTTTGTACCTCTGCCAAGGCCTGTGGTGCTCTCTGTGGTAAAATTCCAGGGCCGGGAGGAGATGAGTCTCCCAGATAGTCATGAAAACTAAGGTGGCTGATGATGGTATTGTCCTCAATTTGAGGACTTTGTCCCTGAGACACAGACTTCCAGGCATGGTGGCAGTGGTGATGTGTGCTAGTAAGGTGACTTTGTTATAGATCCTTAAAGAACATTCTTATATTTGTATTTTTAACCACAGTCTTCAATCCAGAGTTCCCTGAGTTATAGAATGACTTGTTTTAAACCCTAGCTTTTTTTCTATCATCATGTACAGTCCAAAATATCCCCTTTCAACCATGTTCACACTCACACTTCAGCACTATTAATTACTCATTTCATTGTACCACCATAAGCCCTCTTCATTTTGGAACCATTATAATCAACTTAATTATAAATTTTGCACAGATTATGCATCAGGTCACTAATCTCTATTTCCCTTCAATCTCCTGGTAACCTACCTTCTAGACTCCAGCTCCATGAGTCTTCTCACTTGCAGTGATATTAAGCTATATCTGTCCTTTTGTGTCTGGCTTATTTTACTCAACATAAGGTCATTAAGGTTCATCCATGTTGTCACATGCATCAGGATTTCATTCCTATTTACCACTGAATAATATGCTATCATATATATATATATATAAACATAATACAATTGAACAGAACAAATCTCACTCAAAATGAGTCTTTTCCTCCTTCTGTATAACATATATTTCATGGTTTACGGGAAGCAATCAAGTCTCCTACTTCTCCAGGGTAAACACTACTATTTCCCTCTGTAACCTAGGCTTTATCCCTCACTCCATTTATGGAAATTTCCTTAGCTGAAATGTATATTTTAGGGTCTCTCTTCAAGTTTTATCTTTTAAAAAGCCCTAAATTGCAATTAAGTTACACTGATAGCCGACAATGTGATTTTTTTTCATGGAGCCATTTATAGTTTCTTAAAGAGTAAATTTAGTTTTCCTTCAGAACAAATTTCTACACTCAGTTTAGAGTGCATCATTATTGTTTTCACAGATTGTAGGGTTCTGGAGAAGAGTAAAATCCTACTGACAAAACCAGGAATACTTTTTTTCTTTGAGAGAAATATAGAAGACACAGTAATTGGAAAGGAAGTAAAGATCTATATAAGTATGTAAGTTCTAGGAGGATAAAGCAGAGTTGAAAAGCTCTCCATCACTCACTCATGACTTGTGCTTAAAAAAATCTTAGCAAATGAATGATCTCATCAGAAAGGTATTTAGAAAGGCAACAGGGAAAGTTCTTAGGGAATTTTGAAAGAAACACAATCACCCTCTGTCCTTAAATACATTCAAAATATTAGTAAGTTTCACATCTACCATCCAGTCTACACCATACCAGGTGGGAAGTAGAGGTGGCACATGGCTCTTTGCAGCCCTTTCTACCTCTTTCTGGCTTGTGTTCCTGCCCTCCAAGAATGGGGAACTAGCAGGTGCAGTGCCTATTTAACCAATCCTTATAGGCATGATCCTCCTACTACCTGCTTGCAGAAAGCAGGCATATTAGTGGAGCCAATAATTTTAGTGGCATCTTCCTGATGACACAGTGTTCCTGATGGTAACAGAAGTATCAACTTTCTTAGCCTATCTGTTTTTCAGTGTTTTCTATACTTCCAATTACTTGAAACACATAAATCTAGCTTCTTCAATAAGATGAGTATGCAATCTTAAGTTATTTCTCTAAATTCTTTTTTAATTAATTTTTTTTTTATTTTTAAAGAAGCTTTAGAGTACATAAATGTTGCATAAAAAATATAGAGGATCCCCATAAGCTCTACCCCCTCACCTTCCCATACTTTCTAACATCAACATCTTTCTTTAGTGTGATACATTTGTTATAATTTATGGACACATATTGAAGCACTGCTACTAAACATGGACTTTTATTTAGATTTTAGTTCACACTGTCTTGCACAATTTTATAGTTATAACAAAATATATAATGGCCTGTATCTGTCATTGCAATGGCAGGCAGGACAATTCCAATGTCCCTAAAATGCAGCCATATTACACCAATTCTTCTCTTTCCTTCCCCTCAGAACCTCTGGTGGCCACTGTCTTTATAACAATGATAAAAGTTCTTCCATTGCTATAACAATAGGAAGAGTACAATAGAATAATAAAATGTTTACTTTAGTCCATTGTTCATTCCCCAAAATGAACAATGGACTATTGTCAAAATTATTAAAAACTTCTTTTGGAAAGAGATGTCTGCTAGCAAAGAAGCCATACATGTAAATTATTTTGTTCAAGAACTGATTGCTCAAGAACAGTCTTGCAGGATATGAATCTGAGAATTGATAAATCAAATTTTTTGGAGTGAGAATACCAATGATACCAATCATTTATACCAATACCAGTGGATAAATGTACATGATTGTGTATGTACAGCTTGTAAAGATTATTCAGAATATATTGCTTGCATAAATTTCTAAAGATATTGCCTAGGAAAGATTTTGACAAACTGACTGGTTTGTGTGATAAATGATTTTGCTGGGAATCGTAATTCAAGGAATCTGGTGTGAAGTGTGGCTCTTACTTGTGCAGGTTGGACTTCCAAAAGGAAATGACAAGGTGAGGATTTTTAATTCTCAAAATATGGTTGCAATCAAATCAGAGAAATTTTATAAGACTGCATGAGTGAAATATCTTTCCAAGAAAAATACAGTTCTGACATGTATGACATCAGATTCTGTACCTGTGTCTCAATAAATTACAAAATAGAAATGAATTCACAGCTTTCCCAAAGAATGAGAAGTAAATGCAAATACATAAGCAATTATTTTCAAAACTGACCAATAGCTCAGAGAAATCACTAATTCCAAAATGCCACTCTGGTTTGCCGTTTGAAGTGATGGCCCAGGAATCAGGTGACAAATGAAGCATTCACCTTAGTCTACCTCACAAAGTACACAGTAGGTCTACATAAACACCTGCAATTGTGGCCTACTATTTGGCTTCAATTGTTTAAAAAGACATAGTAGGAAATGGGGAAAACACCACAATGGTTTTATGATCTGTAAATGTGAACTACTTTTGTAGGAAGGCTGAGAGAAATTTCCTGAAAATGCCCTTAACTTTGAAAAAAATTTTAAAGAGACAACCTTACCTCCCTGGAAGAATCACAGAAATTATTGAGACCATCAAAGTTTGAAGAATCAGGGATTGTGTTGTTGAGTACAACCTCACTCAATTTATGATTGACAATGTGCACGACAAAGGAACACATCGGAGATAGAATGTGGATTATTGTAAACCAGTCAGACAATGTCTCCACTTTAGGACATGACTTCTTTCTGGGGCAATGAACAAAAAATCTGGTAGCTGGTACACAGCCTTTGCTATGAGTGATTATTTTTCACCAAAATCATATAAATCAAACACTTGCTTTCATCTGGCAGTGACTGCACTATACCTTCATCAGTCCAGAACTTGCTATAATTGTATATATACAGAATTACCTGTATTTAATATTTTACTGCTGGAAATCCAGGCAGCAGTTTGCCTTCAATACTGATTCTAGGGAATACAATAAGATTGATCACATGATGTAAAATAATACAGAAGAATCAGGTGTCCTTGATATAGAAAAATTAAATAAATTGAAGTTTATTATTTGGAAAATTACAAATTAAATTTCTATGCACTTAAAAAGAATCTAGATTTAGATCTCCCAGTATTTGACTTCGGTCAATCATGAGAACTTTTCTAAACTTGAGAGAAAGAATCCTTTAATAGAGAGACTGTTTCTCAGCTTTTTTAAGGCCTGTTTTATGTCCTTGTTTCTAAGACTGTAGATAAAGGGGTTCAGCATGGGAGTGACCACCATGTACATCACTGAGGCTATTGCGCTTGCCCTTGAGTTTTGTGTAGCAGCAGAGCTAAGATACACTCCAAGACTTGTACAATAAAACAAGGTGACTACTGAGAGATGAGACCCACAAGTAGAAAATGCTTTACACTTGCCCCCAGCTGTTGAAATTCTCAAAATGGAGGATACAATCTTGCAGTAAGAGAAAAGGATTCCAGTGAATCGAATAACACCCAGAAGTCCAGCTGCAAAATACAGTGCGAGGTCATTGAGGAAGGTTTCAGAACAAGCAAGTTGGAGTATCTGATTAATTTCACAGAAAAAGTGGGGGGTTTCCAACTCTGTACAAAAAGATAATTGCAAAACCATTAAGCATTGTAAAAGGGAGTTCAGAACACTCAACAACCAGGATGCCAGTAGCAGGAAACAACAGACACTGGAGTTCATGATGACCATGTAGTGCAGGGGGTGGCAGATGGCCACAAAGCGGTCATAGGCCATTACAGTCAAAAGAAAAATGTCTAGCTGTGCAAAAAGCATGTAAAAAGACATCTGGCTGAGGCAGTTTGCATAAGTTATGATTTTGCTTTCTGTCTGGATGTTCAGCAGCATCTTTGGTACAGTGGTGGAAGTGAAACAGATATCTGAAAAAGACAAGTAAGAGAGGAAGAAGTACATGGGTGTGTGGAGGTGGGAGTCTGAGATGATGGCCAGGACGATCAGTAGGTTCCCCATGAGGGTGACCAGGTACATGGACAGGAACAACCCAAAGAGGACGGTCTGCACTTCTGTGTCTTCTGAGAGACCCAGGAGGGCAAATTCTAAAAAAAACGTTCGGTTTTCTCTTTCCATTTAGATGATGAATATCCTGGTAGAGATATCAGAGCAATGCAATTTTAACCACAAGCAGTGATCAGAAAAATGTAAAAAAATGGTATGGTTTGTATTGTAAAAACATTAAGTTAATATTTTTATTGATTTTATATAGATCTAGTGCCCTTATCTGAAAATGTCAGGGAAAACATGTGTCATTCCTTCTCCTTGATACTTTTGCTGACTGCAAATGCTTGTCCATAATAGAAAACACTCTCTCAAGACAATATTTTCCATTACAAATTCTCTCAGTCTTTATTTTAATCAACAAACCTTATGAGCAGTCTTTTTGTACCCTGTGACAAAATAGTGAAGGAGAAGACCAAAGTTGTAGGAACCACATTAATTAAACTGAATCCTATGGATTAAATAGACAAATAAACCCACACAAATGGGGTCCACTGATGTTTCACAAAGGACAAGGGCAATTCGATGTGGTAAGTATGGTCTTCTCAACAAGTGGAGCTGGAACAATAAGATGCGATCATGCCAAGCAAAAAACGAACTTAGGAAGAGATTTTATTAATTTCACAAAAATTAAATGAAAACGAATCATACCACTTAAAAGTAAAATGTGTTGTAAAAGTGCTAGACTAAAACATAAAGAAAATATTAGGTCCTGCGTTATTGTAATGAGTTTTTAGCTATAGCAACCAAAGCATGATCCATGAGAGAGTAAAATTCATTAGTTCGTTTTTATTCAAATAGAAATTTTCTGCTCTGTGAAAAACATTGATAAGGGAATTAAAAAATTTTACAAGTTTGGAAAAAATATTTACAAAACACATCTGATAAATGATTTGTATACAAATGTATATATTACTCTTACAACCACAAAATAAGAAAGCAAATGCTGAATTTTAAATTGGACAAAAGGTCTGAACAGAATTCTATCCTAAGAAGATATGCACTTCCTAAATTAGCATACAATAAAGAGCTCAAATTCCCTGGCACCTAGGTATTATTACCAAGTGCCAAATAGAAATGCATCTGGAAAAAGACCTTGACCAAAAGAGAGACATACTAAATAAAAAATGAATTTTTATGACTAAGAGGTTTCAAAGTGAGTTTGGGGGTCATTCCAGAGGTTAAGCTTATGCACGGCTCAGCAGGATCTCATTGACTGCCACAGTAAAGAGTGCATCAAACAGCAAGCATCCTTATGGCTCTAGAGACATCTAGACACTATAAGCATGGCAGAGAATCAAAGGAATTCAGCACCCTATCAGTGGGCCTTACTTTGGAATTTATGCTCCCCAGTGTAAAAGAGTTAGACTCATTTATAGATTCCCAAAACATGGCTCTTCTCTCCCTTTTACTTAAATCTATAATTAGCACTATACTTGTTAAATATATGTCCCAGAGGCTTGAATCTTTGGTCTGTTCATATGTCAGTTGAGTCCTATATCTAAGCAGAGTTTCAACATCTACTCTCCAGTTCATTGGATTCACCCAGGACAACAAACAAGGAGATGGTGATGAACAACACCCATCCCAAGGAGCAAAGAGTGTCTGCAACTGCAAACAAGATAGTTCCGTCCATTTGCCCCATGTGATCTGAGACCCCTCTCAATTGAAAACAGAGTGGACATCACAATACCAAAATCCTCAACATTTGTGAATGAACCATGGACTAAAATAGACTTATTATTATTCTATTATAGACATTATTGTTCTAACAATGGAAGAGTTTTTATCATTGACAGGGAGAAAGTCACCACAAGAGATTCTGAATGGAGGCAGAGGGAAGAGTAGGTGTAACACAGGTGTATTTTCTAGACTTTGGAATTATCCTGCATGACATTGCAATGATGGATACAGACCATTTACATTTTGTCATAACTTAAAATTGTGCAGACTAAACGGTTAAGTATAATGAAAGCTATAGTCCACATTCAGTAGCAACACTTCAATATGTGTTCATCAATTGTAACAAATGTACCATGATAATGAAAGATGCTGTTAATATGGGAAAGAGAAGGATGGGGAAGGAGTGGGGCATATGGGAAACCCTTATATGGTTATGTAATATTTGTGTAATCTAACTCTATTTAAAATTTGAAAAACTAAAATAAATAAATAAATGAATAAATAAAAATTTTTAATAGCCTCAACATCATTTGTCGTTAGGGAATTGCAAAATTAAAACCACAATGACATATCATCACATGCTTATTAGAATACATAAAAACCTAAACACTGACAATTCCAATTGATGTTGAGCATGTGCAATAGTACGTCTCTCACTTATTGCTAGTGAGAACAAAAAATGGTTCAACCAGAAGGCAGATCAGCAGTTTCTAGTAAAACTAAACCTAGTCTTACCACACAATCCAGCAATTGTGCTTTTAGGTATATATGTGGCTGATATGAAAACTAGAGTCTGCACAAAAATTCCACACATGAATGATTACAGCGGCTCTTTCTGCCGTCTCCTAATCTGAAAGCAAATAAGATGCTGTAAAATAGGTTAATAGGTGAACTCACCGTGCAGTTTCTATACAATGGAACATTGCTGAGATGAAAAGAAATGTTCCATCCAGCCAAAAAATATATGGAATAAACCTAAGTGATTACTTCTAATTACAAGAAACCAGTTTTAAAATGCTGCATATGTTGACATCAATTATATGACCTTCTAGGTGAGGCTAAACAATGCGACAGTAGGATGCTCAGAAGTTGCCCGAGGACTGAGGAGAGAGAAGGAGGGTTGACTAGGTGAAGCACAAGGGAATTTTTAGAACAATGAGCCTATTCTGTGTATTGTATAAATGTAGACACATGATATTATACATTTGTTAAAACCCATTGCACTTGAAAACTCAAAGAATGAACCTTATGTATGCAAGTAAAATATCATATACAAGGTGAAGGGAATCTCATGTAGAATGAAAATGTTGCAAATCTATTCAACTATATAAAAATGTATAATTTGGCCTGACAAGAGAGGCTGAGGGCAAAGGTGCTTAAAAAGTAATATAGATTATGATTGGAGCATAAAAAATGAAGTCAAAAGAAACTGTGATTAAGTATAGTACTCTTGTAAAGAATCACTCCACCATGTATGGATTAACAATTCTAATAATTCTATGCATGTACACTGGAATCAAGAAATTCATAGACAGATGGCAAATGAAGGAATATAGTTCTCACTGTGAAGTGAGGGCTTACAGATAAGCAAGGGGAGGAGGTTAGAATGTTCTATACGATAATGGTTTAGAGTTAGACACAAGAGTATAAACTCATGTGTAGGTGAATATAATTGCAGAGGGTTGTATGCAGACAAATTTCTAGACATTCATATGTACAAGCTTAGTATACACACATGTATTTCCTTATACTCTCTGCAGAGAGGGCCTACAGACCTCAGTATCAAGGATCACAAATAGTGTTCAGACCGTAGAATTTAACACCATTCTCCATAAGTGTCTTCTTGGAGAAATTGCTGACTCTATTGCAGAAATATGCAAGAAGCACTTGGCACAATTTGCAGTACCAAAGAGTAAATAGGTACTAAAATAAACCCCTCAATGATAGAGTCATAGTAAAGAGATACAGAGTGCAGCTGAAAGAGCTCCCATGGCCAAAAGTAGGACAAATTGAACAAGTAAAGTAGTATTGCCTCAAAACCCAAAGTATGAAAGAAATGTCATGAATCCATCCGGATACAAAATTTTTTTTTTTAAGTAAATAAGAGGAGACAAATCTCTCTTGCAGAAGAATTCAATAATTTATTGTGGCTATTGCTCTCCAAAGCCCATGGAGCACAAATACCATTTCTGAAGACCTCCTCACGACTCTTTTTAAAGGTGATATAAGGAAAGGCAGAGTAATGAGGCTATTCATTGTGAGCGACCTGAAATCACTGTTGATCAAGATAAACATCAACAATGATAAGTCACGCTGATAGGATGCTCCCTCGATATGATGTGGTGAAATGACACTTTATCTCTGGTGTCTTCCTCGTAATACCCAGAAGTCCAGTCTAATCAAGAGAAGAACATAAGAAAATTCTAACTGGGGGATACTTCACAATATACCTGAACTCCATTTCTCAAAATTATCCAGGTTATCAGAGAAAAGAAGAGTCTGAGAAGCTGTCACTGTCACAAAGATGCTAAGAATTTATGACAAATAAATCTAAGGCAATATTTTGAAAGGCAGATGTTAAGAGCAGGGGAAAGGGGATGAGTGGTTCTTAGAAAATACCTCTCAAACTCTTGCAATTTTTCTGTAAATCTAACCCTGCTCTAATATATTAAGTTTATTAAGAATTAAAATTATTATTGAAATGCAAATTCCTAGGAACATTGAATTCCAAGATTCAATCCAGACACAATTACATGCCTTGTACTAGAATATCACCTTGCTGAAAGTCTCAGATACTTCATCTCTTGAATTAGAATAATGAAACTGATTTTATAGGGTAGTTGAAAGAATTAAATAATGACTATAAAATGTTTGACATTGTGCTTAGTATTAATAGCCAATATTTTACACATTATAATTCAACCATACACAGATTCACTCCCCACACCTTCCCCACATCCATTGTGCTATTTCCGTTCTTCAGCAGCAGCAGCAATACTCACATTGACCCAGAGTGAGCTTTCGTCAGAACAAGACTTTTCATTAGCATCCCCTTCTATAAGCCAGCACTGACTCTCCAATAACTCCAAACATAAATACCCCTCTTCTGGGCAAAACACAAGAATCTTTCTTATATGGCTGCTGCCAATCTGGCCAGATTCATGTTCCCCTTTCAAATATCTGCCCCTCACTTTTCATCACATATTAAGAGCTATTTTTAAAACCTCAGCACATTTGTGTTCTTGGAGTGCTTCTCCCACTTTCTCCTCTTGAAATTACTCCAATTTCTCCTTAAAGGCACAGTACAATTTTAAGCTCCCTTCTGAAGCCTTCACTAACCTCCACAGAATGAGTCCATTCTTTTCAATGCACTTCACCAGGATTTCAGAATTATCTCAGGATATTGGATATACTCATTTCTGTGTCTATAACCCCATTTAGATGTAATCTCCTTAATATGAGAAGCAATTTCTTACTCATTTCTTTATTCCCAAAATAATGTTTAGAACTCATCATGAAGTAATCGATGACTAAACATTTGCTGAATGACTAAAAGAAAAAAATGAATGAATGTGGTTAAACAGATACTTTCAACAATTGTAGAGAAAGAACGAGTGAAACAGGGAAAATGACTGCTGAGAGAAAGAAGACCCAAGAGTGAGAGACCAGAGTAGAAAGACAGGAAAAGAAATATATTTTAGTGTATCTGTTATCTATTTCCACTCAGGCTATTTAAGAAGACAGGACTTGGTATTTTAAGCTTTCTCTATGGTCATAACTTGTTGATGCCCTTAAAACTACTACCAATAAAAGGAATCCAATAAAGTGAAATTATTCCCCCAGCACCTGTGAAGATTCTGTAACTCACCCTGAAATAATCAAGGCAGGTTCCAAGTTGACCAATGCAGATTCTTCCTTGAATGATGGGTGAAGTTGGAAGTTCTGCTCGCCAGAAGATAAGGGAGATGGAACCACTCACGATGTCTCTAGAAAACAAAATTGTGTTTTCTCTTCACCAGAGATTAGTAAAGTAGGCTTGATATAGTGAAGGGGAAGCATTTAGAGTTTCTGTACCATTAGGGATTTCATTCTCATGAGCTACATTAATGAAGTATTTTCTTGTCTCAATATTCCTGAGATACTTACTACTCTGGAGGTAAGAAAGGAATGCACAATGCAAACTTTTGCCAGTTTTGTCCCTTGAGACAGCTTTGTAGCTCCTTGTTCATCTCTTATGCCTCCAGACACCTACATCCCAGGAGGAGATCACCTCTTTAGGTGGGGGCTCTAATATTGCCAGATTTCCCATAATGATTTCGCTATTGAGGACTCTGGAGAAAGGTTCTGGATACACTAAAATATGTTATGTCTCCAAACTGTCTCCTGTGGAGCTGGCTCTCAAAAATGGATCCACCCTCTCTCAAGATGATTTCATCTTGTCTCTGCTTCTCCTTTCTACCCTATAGTTAGCAATATCTGTTCAATTCACACAACCATTTGTTTTTTCTGTCATTCAACAAATATTTATTCAGCAATACTGTATGGTAAACATTAAACTATTTTCTGAGTATGTGAAGGAGAATAAGGAACTGTGTTTCCTCTCAAACAGTTCATCATCTAAACAAGCAAAGAGAAAAAGAAGTAAATAAATATAACACCCTAACAGGATGCTGCAGTCCTGGTGAATTTTAATTCCTTATGAATCATGGTTGAATTTTCTATTTCTTCCCTTAGATTCCTGGGAATTTGAAAGGTATTACATTGAACACATAGATTACTTTAGGTAGCACTGGCATATTTTTAAAAAAAATTTATTCACATTCCATACACATCTTCCATATTGTAGAGTCCATTGCTGTCAGTTTAATCACAGAGTTTTGCATTCATCATAACAATGAATTTTAGAATATTTTTATTTCAAAAAAGAAAAATACCCTTATTAATGATACTTAATATTGTTGTGATATTTGTTACAATTGATAAAATTATTGCAATATTTTTGATACATATAGTCAGATTTTTTTTAAATTTTTATTTTAAAAAAACAGTATAACACCAACAGACCTACTCCAAGACATATACTTGTTAAACTGTTATATGCTCAGGAAAAAAAGCGAATGAACTGAAGACAGTGAGAGAGAAAAAAGAGCCATCACAATAAGATTAATTATTGATTTCTCATCTGAAACCATCGACACAAGGAGGCAGTGGTATGAGACAGTTAAGGTCTGAAAAGAAAAATAATTAAAGCCAAATTTCTCTATCCAACAAAGCTGGTATTCAAAAATGTTGGAGAGTTCAAATATTTACAGATAAACAGAAATTAAGAGAGTATACCAAAAGAAACCTGAAATTCAAGAAACACTAATGGGAGTACTGCAGGTTGAAAAAAAAAAACAGTAATGAGAGAGCTGGAGGAGAGAGTAAGGACAGCTAAAAAGAAAAAACAGGAATAAAAACAACATATGACATACATAAACCCAAAGAAAATGTGGCTTATTGAAGTAATTAGTTAAGAGTAAGAACACTGAATCTTAATGGATTAAACTCACCAGTCAAGAGACACAAATGGGCTGAATGGATGAGGAAATAAGACCCATTTATTTGCTGTCTAGAAGAAACCTTACATCCAAGGATTCAAAGAGGCTGAAAGTGAATGGCTGGAAAGCAATATTACAAACAAACAATAAACAAAAAAGAGTGGGAGCAGCTATATTAATACAGGACAAAATAGACTTCAACTGCAAAACTATTGCAAGAGACAAAGACAGGCGCGATATATTAATAAAAGGGGTAATTGTTCAAGAAAAAAGAACAATCATAAAACATTTATTCACCTAATCGGTGCTCCTCAAAATACATGAGGCAAAACTGGGCAAAAAAGTGGAGAAAGAGATGCCTCTATAACGATAGTGGAGGAATTTAATACAAGATTATCACCATTAGACAGAACATCTCAACAGAGAATCAAAAAAGAAAAAAGATTTTGAATAATATATTATAGGATCTGGACTAATATACATATGCAGAACACTACACCCAAATACGGGGGGATATACATTCTCCTTGATTGCACATGGACCATTCTCCAAATATACCACATGTGAAAAATTCTCAATGAAATAAGAAAGATTTAAATTATACAAAGTAATTTCTTTGACCAAAATGGAATGAAGCTGGAAATCAGTAAGGTCCAGAGAACCAGATTAGATACAAAGATAGGGAAGTTAAAGAAGACACCCTTAGACAATCAGTGGGCAAAGTTGGAAATTTCAAAAGAAATCAGAATCTACCTTGAAACGAATGGAAATGACAACACAACATATCAAAACCTATGGGATACAGCAAACGGCACTGAGAGGGAAGTTCATAGCCATAAATGGATATATCAAAAAAGAAGAGCAAGCTAAAATTGAAGACCTAACAGCACACTTGGAGGAATTAGAAAAATAACAACAAACCAACCCCAAGGAAGAAGAAAGAAGGAAATAACAAACATGAGAGCAGAATTAAATGAAATATAAAAAAAGAAAGCACTAGAAAAAGTAAAAGTAAAAGCTGGTTCCTTGAGAAGATCAATGAATTTGACAAACCCTTAGCTAGACTAACAAAGAAAAAGAGAAAGAAGATGCAAATACATAAAATAAGAATTGAGGAAGGGGCTATCCCCACTGAAAACACAGCAATAAAGAGTATCATAAGATGATACTTTGTAAACTTATATGCCAAGAAGAAGGATAATTTAGAAGAAAAGGACAAATTCCCAGGAACACACAAACAGCTTACACTGACAAAAAAAAAAAGAAATTTATGAACTCAAGAGACCAATAACAAGTAAAAAGAGAGAATCAGTCAGCAAAAACCTCCCAGCTAAAAAGAGTCCAGGTACAGACGGCTTTATAGGTGAATTCCACCTAAGATTTCAGAAAGAACTAGCACCAATCCTGCTTAAATTTTTCCAAAATATAAAAATAGAACTAATGTTGCCAAACTCATTCTATGATGCCAACATTATCCTAATACCAAAGCCAAAGACGCCACAAGAAAGGAAAATTACAGACCAATCTCTCTAATGAACCTGGATGCTAAAATCCTTATCAAAATACTTACCAATCATATTCAATAACACATCAAATGAATTATACACCATGACCAAGTGGGTTTCATCCCAGATATGCAAGGATGATTCAATATAAGAAAATCAATGAATGTAATATCCACATAAAGAGATCAAATGAAAAAATTCACATGATTATCTCTTCAGACCCAGAAAAAGCATTTGACAAAATGAAGCATGCTTCCCTGATGAAAATACTGCAAGTGATACGACTACAAGGACAGTTTCTGAACATGATAAAAGGTATATATGAAAAACCCACAGCAAACATAATATACAATGGTGAAATCCTAGAAGCTTTCCATGTAAGATCAAGAACAAGACAAGGATGCCACTATCACTGCTCCTATTTACCACTGTGTTAGAAGAACTTGCTCAAGCACTGAGGCAAGAAAAAGATATGAGAGTCATCAAAATTGGAAAGGAAGAAGTAAAAATTTCACTACTTGCAGACCACATGATCCTATACATAGCCCTGAGAAATCTAAAACAAAGGTTCTAGAACTTATAAATGAGCTCAGTAAAGTCGCAGTTCCTAAGATCAACACACGAAAATCAGTAACATATCTGTACACCAATAATGAGCAAGCTGAGGAGGAAATCAAGAAAAAAATACCATTTAAAATAATAATTGAAATAATCATACCTGGAATGCATTTAACTAAAGATGTAAATAACTTATACAAAGAAAACTGCAAAATACTGTTAAAGGAAATCAAAGAAGACTTAAATATATGGAAGACAATTGCTTGTTCATGGATAGGAAGACTAAACACCATTAAGGTGAGTATCCTACCCAAACTAATCTACAGATGTAATGCAATCCCAATAAAAATCAACAGAGGAGTTTTTACTGAATTGGAAAATAACTATGAAATTTATTTGGAAGTACATGTGGCCCCCAATAGCCAAAGACTTAATGAAAAAGAAAAATGAAATCAGAGGAATCACACTATGTGTCTTTAGAACACACTATAAAGCTACTGTGGTCAAAACTGCATGGTATTTGCACAAGGTTAGACATACTGACCAATAGAACAGTATTGAGAGTTCTGATATAGACCCTATCATATACAGTCATCTGATATTCTACAAAGCCACCAAGCCCACTCAATGGGGAAAGAATGGCCTCTTCAACAAATGGTTCTTGGAGAACTGGACATCCATATACAAAAGAATGAGAGATGAACACTATCTCACATCTTATACAAAAATCAACCCAAGATGGGTCAAAGATCTAAATTTAAAAGACAAGACCATAAAGACCTTGGAAGAAAATGTAGGGAAAAATCTACAAGACCTTGTGATAAGAAATGACTTCATGAACTTTACACC
This sequence comes from Cabassous unicinctus, assembly GCA_029593785.1. Classification (NCBI taxonomy): domain Eukaryota; kingdom Metazoa; phylum Chordata; class Mammalia; order Cingulata; family Chlamyphoridae; genus Cabassous; species Cabassous unicinctus. Next base: position 33,497 of record JAQZBX010011342.1, read on the forward strand.
CAAAGCCTGAGCATTGAAAGAAAAAATAGATGAATAAGAAACCTCTTCAAAATTAAAACCTTTTGCTCCTCAAAGGAGTTTGTCAAGAAAGTGAAAAGTCAGCTTATAAATGGGAGAAATTATTTTGTAATCATATATCTGATAGGATCCTAATATCCAGCATATATAAAGAAATCCTATATCTCCAAAAAATAAAAAGAACACCAACAACCCATATGAAAAACAGGCAAGTTACTTGAATAGGGTTCTTCTTTGGATTTTGTGTTCCTGATTGTGACAGATTTGGACTCACATGTGGCTTGTCTATACATGCTTCTTCTGTCGCTTTTATTTGAACCTATAGTTGGTGCTGGAGCTGGTACATGTACATAAAAGTGACTTGATTCTCTGGGGTCTCCATTTGCCAGCTGGGCCCTGAGCCTCAGCAGAGTTCTAACACTTACTCTCCATTTTCTTGGACTCAACCAAGATGACTAAAAAGGAGGTGAGAATGGACAACCACTGCACCAGAGACCCGAGAAAGTCTACAACTGCAAGCAAGGGAGTCCCATTCATCAGCCATGTGGGATTGAAGTCCCTTCTCCATTAGACATGGAGCGGGCATCACCATCCCAGAATCCTCAGGATTGAGGAATGAAATAGGGACTAGAGTCGACTTAATGATATTCTACTATAGGTTTCTTGTGATTCTAACAAAGGAAGAAATTGTATGGATGTGGAGACAGTGGCCACTGGAGATGTTAAAGTCAGGGAGAGGGAAATAGAGGTGTAATATGGGGCCATTTTCAGTACTTAGAACTGTCCTCAATGACATTGAAATGGCAGATACAGACCATTATATATCCTGCCATAATCTACAAAATTGAGTGGGTGAGAGTGTAAATTACAATGTAAACTATAATCCATGCTTCATGGCAATGCTCTAAAATATATTCATCAATTACAATGAATGTGCCATACTAATGAGAGAAGTTGTTAATGGGGGGAAAAGTGGAAAGTGTGGGGAGTGGGGCATATGGGAATCCCTTATATTTTTATGTAGCATTTTATATAAACTAAGTATCTTTAAAAGTAAAAAATATATATATAAAAATTTAAAATAAAAAAAAAAATGAAGAGTAAAAAGAAAGGGCACAAGTGATTTGAACTGACACTTCTCCAAAGAAGAAATACAAATGGCTAAAAAGTACATGAAAAGATACTCAACATCATTAACTATTGGGGATATGCAAATCAAAACTACAATGAGATCCCATCTTGCACCCATAAGACTGTAGGCCACTAAAAAAACATAGGACTACACAGGGATGTAGAGGAATGGGAAACCTCATCCACTGCTGGTGGAAGTGTAGTATTGTCAAGCAATAGTGGAGGATAGTTTGACATTTTTTTCAAAAAAACTAACTTCAGATCTGCCATATGATGCAGCAATTCCACTGCCAGATATATACCCAGAGGAATTGAAAGCAAGGACACAAACAGATATATGCACACCAATGTTCATAGAGGCTATATCCACTATTGCCAAAAGTTGGAATCAACCCAAATGCCCATCAACAGATGAATGGATAAACCAATTGTGGTATATATAGATACAATGGAATATTACTCAGCTGTAAGAAGGAATACAGTGTGAACACATGGGGTAACACTGATGAATATTGAGGGCCTTATGTTGACTGAAGCAAGCCAGGCATTGAGAGAAAATATTACATGACTTCTTTTATATGAATTAAGCACATTGAGCAGACTCAGAGAGCTAGAGTCTGGAAGATCGGTTTACAATCTAGAAGGGGAGAAGATTGTGGGCCAACATCCATACAGGTGAAATCTATGATAATGTGGAAGTGAGTAGTTGCACAGTGAAGGGACACGATAGGCATGTAGAGATACAATTGGGTTTGGAGGTGTAAACTTGACAGGGGTGTAGGGTGGGGAGGATGTGTTGGATGGTCCATGGAAGTGAGGAGAGGGTTAAAGGAGGGAACAGGTGAACACTGGGCATTGGTGGGTAAGTCATTGAAACTACAATGTTGAGAAAGCTCTTTTGGTGATATGACAAGAAAGCGTTACTAGTAACCACTTCTACTGTGCTACTTCCACACCTCTTCATCTCTCCACGACTTTGATGACATTGTCCCAGTATGACATTTCCATTGGTCTAATCTGATCATAGACATCACCTGTCATAAAACCCTCACTGAATCCCTACTACCTTCAAAATTAATATCAATCCTGTAGCCTAAATGTAAAGTTCTCTCTTATCTGGCTGCTGGCTACCTGGCTACACTGATATATTACTTTCCATACCCTGACCAACATTGTTGGTCGTATATTAAAAACCTTTTGTGATTTTCTAAGCATAACTTATGTTTAATTGATTTCCAAATAAACTGCTCTGCTTCTTCTTGCCCAAATCCATGCAAAAGGACTCCAAATCCTCTTTTAAGATTCAGTACAATGATACAAGTACCTGGGGAGCCTTCACCAACCTCTCCAGGAAAATTCATCAACTTTATGAACCACTTCATGAGGATTTCAGGGCCACCTAAAGATAGTGCATTTATTTATACCCATGTCTCTTGCTCTTTTAAGCTGTGAGTCCCTAGAGAGAAAGAACAAATTCTTATCATCTGTTCATCCACAGAACATAATTTATTAATGCAATTTATGAATTGTTAAATAAAAGTTTGTTGAATGACTGAAAGGAGTAATGGTGTAATGATATTCAACATATATTGCCATAACTGAGAGTCAACACCAGATGAGAGAGTCAGGAAAATGAATAAAGTTTAGTGTACCCAGACTCTCCCTACAGAATCAGGGAATTCAACTTGTAGAAGTTTGTATCATTAAACTTGTCTTAACTTTCTTTCCATGTTGATGCTTCTAAATTTGCCACCAATAAAAGAGGTCCCTCAAATCATATGGCATCCCCCAAAACTTGAGAAGTTTCTGTGACTCACCATTTATTTTCAAAGAAGCATCTCAATATCAGTGATCTGGGGTCTTCCTTGAGTAATGAATGAAGTTGGAAGCTCTTCCCCCAGGAAGGTCAAGGAGATGTTGGTGGTCATCTGTCCTCACAAAGACACAATTTTGTTTTCTCTTCACTGAGAATATTAATGCAGACTTGAGATGGTGTAGAAGAAGCATTTACAGTTTCTGTCATTTAGGGCATGAATTCCCATGAGCCACATAATGAAATATTCTTTGGTCTCTCAACACCTTCCCCACAGTTTTCTGGAACTAAGAAAAAAAAAACAGAATGCAAAAGTGTGCCAGTTTTGACTCATGGAAGAATATTTTGGAGATCCATATACATGTCTTATCCCACTGGACTGCTTCCTCTTAGGAGGAGGACAACTCTTTATGGTTTTGGTCTCCAGATATGGTTACTCTATAATAGTTTCTCTGGCCATCTCTAGAGTGCATTTCCTTCTCCAAAGACTTAAATAACATAGTTGGTTATAATTTGTTGAGGAACAAATATTTTATGCCAATACTCATTGGCATACACACACACACAAAAACCCTCATCAACTCACAACTGTGTTTTTATCATGATTTATTTCCATATACAATGACTGTTTTACCTTAATACAGGAAAAGTCATCCCTGTAAAGAGAGTATAGGGTGAGAGGATTGAAGGATGGTCTCAAAGTCATGATCTCTGGGGGTGTCTACACATCTAGAGGTCTCATGGGTGCAGTAATAACTCATCACCTTTTTAGGATTCTGTTTTGAAGAAACAGGTTCTACTATAAGACAGGTTCACACATAGTTCTCAAAGTTTATTTCATAATATCACATGCCATGTAGCACAATATTGATATATTTAAAATATTATATTAATAGTTATAAAAGTGACTTGATAATCCAAATTCGTGATTGAGATGACTAATAAAGGATTTGCAACAAAGGGTGTATGCCCATTAGTTGAATTCTGCATTATGAATGAGCAGTACAGAGACTTGGGTTTGTGTATTACAGAGAGAACCAATCTAGTTGGTTATATTGGGAGAAGAGAGATTAAACGTATCTGAGAAGCATGCCCTGAAGGCATGATTCAGAGGATGGATAGATGATAGCCAGATGAACATACTATGGAAAGTTTTGGAAATTGAGCAGAATCATCACTCCTGGATTCATTTCTTGTCCCTTTGACAATACAGGGAACATTGAAACTCTCCAACATAGGATGCTATAATTCAAATTTCCCTTATAACAAATAGGAAGGAACAAATTTTATGCACAGAGAGAACTGCGGGTGTTCGGCCCCAAGAATTCAAACCCATTTATTCCTTTTGTTTGATTTTCTAAAAGAATAATAATAATAAAGAAATATTAAGAGACTTTTTTTTAAAGTACCAGGGCCAGGGACTGAACCCAGGACCTCATATGTGGGCAGCAGGCACTCAACAATATGAGTTACATCCATTCCCTCTGAGAACTCTTAACAGAGTGAAAATTGTCACAGAGATAAATGAAAAAAGCAATGCATACTGAGTTTAATATTGATATTATGCTTTTTATAAGCTCTAAAAGGCAATGGCCATGAATAAATGAGGACAGAATTTTGATTACTCTGTACCCAGCAGAGTGTCTGGCACATTTCATGTGTGTAATACTTGATTGTTAAATGATCGAGCAGATGAAGAATCTGGCTGTTACTCAATTCCTTAGGAATTCAGTTTTCTATGGAGCACAGACCAAGATGTAGGTGTCCTTTGTTGGAGAGGACAGATCATTTATGGGGAAAGCGTATCATATTGATAGAGGTTTGCCTTGACTGTGGTCTGGTTCCAGAGAGTTTCTGGGAATCTTTACAGCTGAAATCCAGAATTCATTTGCCTCCCATAGTGAAGTAACATCAACGTAAGGCACACCTATCTAGCAAATCTGCGGGCTGAGAAGCATGTGGGTGAAGCCTGCTCCACAGCTTGGTTTCAGTATGCCTTAAAGTCCCAACCCTTTAATTGTTTTTCATCTTTTGCTTCTTGTATTTTCTGAATTGCACTTATTCATTTGTTTGCATCATTTTATACTTCAATCAATATATGGCCCTCGTACACTGGTGATAGGAAGGTGAAATCATGCAGATTCCATAGAAAAAACTTTGGTGGTTCCTCCAAAAGTTAAACATAGAATTACCATTGAGCAATCATTTCTACTTTTAGGTATAATTAGTGAATTATTTGCTTAAGCTTCCCCTCTAGTTGATTGAAAATTAGAGGAAGACATAGAGATGAAGTGATCTGAATTTTGGATGGAAAACTTAACCTTAATGTTACTAGAGGAGACTTCCAGGAAAATGGTGTTGAGGTAGGAAGGCAGAGTCTGGCCCTCTCACAAAAAATGTGGAGAGAAGGCAGGGACCTATCTAAAAGGAGCTGATTTGGATATATATCGAATGGGAATGTGCTCTGAGACCTCTAGGAGGATACCAGAATGATAAAGAAGCCAAAGGAAAAATGAGAGTTGCTCAAACCTGTGGCTAGAAATGGCACATATACCCCACCCTCAGGCAACAGACTTAGAGCAGGCATTCCCTGGCAGGAAGAAGGGTCTGAAAGAGGGTTAAGACTGTTTTTTGGTGTTTTCTCTTTTTACTTTGTGGTGAGTTTGGCCAACTGAATGCACTTTGAATCTCGTAAGGACCACAAACCCATTAGAGGGAGGGGAGGGGTATCTGCTCAGGCAGGCTGTCATGTCCAGTTGTCAAGGGAGAGAAAGGAACTAGATGAGAGAGGGGAGGCACAGGCACATAATCAGCTGTACTCTAGCAAATTGTATTCTAAAATGCCTGGGGAAAAGAGGGCAGATGGTTCCTAAAGCCCAATCAACTTGAAGAAACAATTAGGCTCAGTAGAGGAATTCCAGCCTTGCATATACAGGGTCCCTGGTTCAATTCCCCAGGCCCGGTTACCAGGCATTGACTGGATACCTTATGACAGGGAACATAGAGATATTCTTTACTTTTGGTTTCCTTGAATCTGTTATTTTTTTTAAAAAGGGAGGGGTGTTTTGCCTGTTTTTTTTTTTTTAAAGGAATTTAAAGGGCCTCTCTTGTATTTTTTTAATATCTTTTTTTACTTTTTATTTTGTGTTGTTTATCTTTTCTTTTTTCTGTTTTCTTTTCCTCTCTTCTCATCATTTGGCCTTTCAATTCATTGTATAAATTTTTCTCTATTTTGTTTCTCATTTCAATTTTCCTATTCCACTTTTTTGTTCTTATAACTCTGTACTTCTTCTGATTTTTCACAAAGGGTAATTATTTATTTTCCTAGGTCTTGTAAGGATCCTTTTCTACTTTTTTTATTATTAAAACTCTTATTCTTTGTCCCTTCTTATCTCTATTCTTTTCTCTGCTCCTAATTCTTTTTTTTTTCCCAAGGGAATATAGACATCAACATGGAAATAGAATAAGAGGAATGACCTGTCAAAGTGAAACTTTACCACACACACAAAAACAAGAAAATAAAACCCTAGAGTAGAAAGAGAAGCTAACCAAGCAAATAAACCCACCAAGATAAACAGATAACTCGACAACAACAAAAAATTACAGGCCATACTAAGAAACAGGTAAAATGGCCCAGTCTGAAGAACAAACAAAAGCAGGAGGAAATGCAGAACATGGAACAATGAATCAGAAATGCTGAAACAAATATCATGAATCAACTTAATGAAGTGAAGGAAGAGATTAAGGATATTAAGAAGACACTGTGAAAATATACTGAAGAAATTAGAAAAGTGCACAGAAAGATACAGGATATGATGGTGATGAATGGCACAATGCAAGAAATAAAAAATACACTGGAAGCACAAAACAGCATATTTGAACAGGCAGAGCAAAGAATAATTGATGTGGAATACAGTATATCAGAAACCAAACAGATAATAGAACAGATAGATTAAAAGATAAAAATATTCGGCAGGGACTTAGGGACTTGAATGATAACATGAAACACACAAACACATGCATTAACGGCATCCCAGAAGGAGAATAGAAGGGAAAGTAGACAGAAGGAGTGATGGAGCAAATAATGGTTGAAAATTTCCCAACTATTTTGAGAGACATGGCTGTGCATGTCCAGAAAGCACAGCACACCCCAAATAATATAAATCCTAACAGGCCTACCACAAGACATATACTTTTCAAATTGTCAAATGCTCAGGACAAAGAGAGAATACTGAAAGCAGAAAGAGAAAATAGATCCATCACATATTATGGAAGCTTTATCAGATTAAGTGCTGATTTCTCACCTGAAACCAAGGAACCCAGAAGGCAGTGGCATTACATAGTTAAGGTACTAAAAGAAAAAGAAAAAAAAAAACCCCAGCCAAGAATTACCTATTGAGCAAACCTGGCATTTAAAAATGAGGGAGAGTTCAAAATATTCACAGATAAATGGAAATTAAGAGTGTTTGTCAATAAGAAACCTGCCATTCAAGAAATTCTAAAGTGAGTTCTGCAGATTGAAAGGGAAAATAGGAGTGAGAGATTTGAAGGACAGTGTAAGAATAACTAAAAAAATAAATACAAAAATAAGAACAACATATGGTGTACATAAACCTAAAGAGAATATAGCTATGGTAAGTAATTCCTCGACAGCAATAATATTTAATGTTAATGGATTAAAATCTCCAATCAAGAGACACATATTGGCAGAATGGAAAAGGAAATATGGTGCATCTATATACTGTCTGCAAGAAACACAGCTTAGATCAAGGGACACAAGGAGGCTGAAAGTGAATGGTTGGAAATCAAATTACATGCAAACAATAATTAAAAAAGGGAGGGAGTAGCTATACTAATACTAGACAAAATAGCCTTTAAATGCAAAACTATTTTAAGAGACAAAAAAAAGGGCACTATATATTAATTAAATGGGCAATCTATCAAGAAGAAAGAACAATCATAAACATTTATTCACCTAACCAGGGCTCCTCAAAATACATGAGGCAAACATTGAAAAAGCTAAGTGGAGAAATAGATGCCTCTACAATTATAGTGGGGAATTTTACTACATCATTATCACTATAAGACAGGACCTCCTGACAGAGAATCAATAAAGAAACAAAGACATTGAATAATATGTTAGAAGATCTGGACCTAATATACATATAAAGAACATTACACACAATACAATGGGATATACATTCTTCTCAAGTGCACATGGATCATTCTCCAAGATAGACCACATGAGAGGCCACAGAACAACACTCAATGAATTCAGAAAGATTGAAATTGCACACAGTAATCTCTTTGACCACAATGGAATGAACCTGGGAATCAGTAAGTCACAGAGAACAAGATTAGGCACAAAGATAGAAGTTGAACAACACACTCTTAGACAATCAGTGGGTCAAGGAGGAAATTGCAAAAGATCAATAACTACCTTGAAAGGAATGAAAATGACAATACAACACATCAAAACTTATGGCATGCAGCAAAAGCTATACTGAGACAGAAATTCATAGCCATAAACGTGTATATTAAAAAAGAGGAAAGAGTAAAATCTAAGACCTAACTGCACACCTGGAGGAATTAGATAAAGAAAAACAAATTAACCTCAAAGGAAGTAAAAAGAAGGAAATAAAGATTACAGCAGGAATAAATGAAATTGAAAACAAGAAAGCACTAGAAAAAATAAACAAAACCAAAAGCTGGTTCTTTGAGAAGATTAATAAAATTGACAAACCCTTAGCTAGACTAATAAAGAAAAAAAAAGAGAGAAGATACAAATACATAACATAAGAATTGAAGAAGGGGCTATCACCACTGATGACACAGGATTAAAGATTATCATAAGAGGATACTTTGAAAAATTGTATGCCAACAAGATGGATAAATTAGAGGAAATGGACAAATTCCTAGAAACACACAAGCAGCCTACTTTGACAAAAGAAGAAATTGATGAACTCAACAGACCAACCACAAGCAACAAGAAATAATTAGTCATAAAAAACTTCCCAACTAAGAAGAGCCCAGTACCAGATGGATTCTCAGGTGAATTCTACCAAACATTCTGGAAAGAACTAACACCAATCCTGCATAAACTCTTCCAAAAAATATAAGTGGAGGGATCATTGCCTAACTCATTCCATGAGGCCAACATCACCCTAATACCAAAGCCAAAGTAACCACAAGAAAGTAAAGATATAGACCAATCTCTCTAATGAACCTCGATGTTAAAATCCTCAACAAAATAGTTTCTAATCATATTCTTCAACACATCAAATGAATTATACACCATGACCAAATGGGTTTCATACCTGGTATGCAAGGATGGTTCAACATAAGAAAATCAATCAACATAATACACCACATAATCAATTTGAAAGAAAAAAATCACATGATCATCTCTTTAGATCCAGAAAAAACACTTAGCAACA
>JAQZBX010011343.1:0-42899 GCA_029593785.1 Cabassous unicinctus
TGCTGCATCAGCCCACTAGGCTGTGCGGGCCGGCCTGCCCTCACAAGGAGGCCCTGGGAAGTGAACCCGGGGCCTCCCATATGGTAAACGGGGGCTCTATCCACTGAGCCACTCCCGCTTCCCTGTGAGCATCTTTTTGCATGGGCGTGTTTTCAACATGGAAAGATTTTGACCTGGGGAGTGGTGTTTCGAGTCTTTGGACCCGGTGGGCAGCGGGTGGGGGTGGGCAGGCAAGGCTGTGAGGAGGCCAGGTTCAGGGCAAGCTCCATGTGTGTCATTTCATTTAAATGCCCCTTTTTACAGATGAGGACACCAAGGCTTACTGAGGGTGAGTAAGCTGCACAGCTGGAAAATGGCAGCTCCCAGTTCTGTCCGACCCTTAACCAGCCCTCATGGCACCTGCCTCCAGCAGACCTGGTGACTGCAGGGGCCTGGCCGGGAGGGGTACGGAGGCTGAGCTGGGCTGTAGAGAGACAGAGGGCAGAGTGGTCTGTGTGTGTGTACCGGAGCCAGTGGCTTGTGGGGTGAGGGGAGATATTTCACAGGAGAAGAAAAAACAAAACAACAAAAAGTAAAAAACGAGTTGGGGTTGGATTCTTGTTGTGACCTTTGTGTCCTTGTGGTGTCTTGGCTCCGTTGGTATCACCTTCTTCATCTGGAATCTGGGGCTGTTCTCATGGCCTCTTTTCTCTCTGAAGGCCGTTATGTGTGTGTGTGTGAATGAGAGAGAGAACTTGCCAGAAACCGCAGAGCTGATGATCCGGGGAGGCGGGGAGGGGCGTGCAGCAGGTGCAGGCAGGTGTGAGATGAGGTCTCTGCCCATTCAGGGGAGTCCTGAGTCCTGTGAAAGCTTCCACCCCTCTCTCATTCTGGCCAGCCATCCCGTCAAAACCTTTCCTGGGTCCTGGAGGTGATTCGGGTGGTGGCCCCTCCTATCATGGCTTGTGACTGTCCCCTTATCACTGACTCGCAGCTTGCCTGGGTTTTCTGAAAAGCTTGTCACCACCAGTTAGAAAAGAGACAAGCCGGCCTTTGGGGTTGGTGTTGTCATGACTTGCTCTTGTTCTGACTTTGGTATTTTGCTGGGTTGTTATGAATCAATCACTTAATTTTTTTTTTTTTTTCAAGTGTGACAAACACGTTTGTCTTAGTATGAGAAACTAGGCTTATGTGATGTAAGTTAGATGCTTTTTTTTTTAGATACTAAATTGGAAATCTGGCCCCTCCTCCCCACCAGGTGTTCTTCTTTATCTTGATCAATGAGGAGAAGTAGGTGGGCGGAGCCCTTCCATCTGCGTGTTCCCTCTCTCTTCCCTCCAGGCAGGAGCTGCTTGGTTGGGGACTGCACCATGAAGTACAGTCTGGGTTCATTTGTAAAGCTCTGTCAGGTTCCGGGACCTCATTCAGAGCCGGAAGGGACCCTGAGGGTCATCGAATCCAGCCATTCTCTTTGCAGATGTGGACACTGAGGCCCAGAGAGGGGCAGCGACTCGCCCCAGATTTTGCAGCTAGTCATGGTGTGAGCCCAGTTTCTTGCCTCCAGCCTTGGCTCTTCCAGACACTGAAGTTCTGAGAGTGAGCTCATGGGGTTTTCAGGGAACGTCCTTGTCTTGGCTGAATTGGTTTTCTGGAGTTGATGTGTCTGGTGATTTGTTCTGCTATGGAGAAACCCGATCTTTCTGGGGAAGAATTGAAGGTCCAGCTGGATTCTGTAGTCTGCCCTCTTGGCCATCTGAGGGGAGGCCGAGCACGCCTGGAGTCTGCAGGTATTTGTGCCAGATGCTCCCCACGCTCTTCCCCACTTCTTAACATTTGCATCAAATAAATCAGCTGAGTCCCAAATGAGCTTGTGGTCTGTGTGGTGGTTTGAAGCTGTATGGACCCCAGAAAAGTATATTCTTTAAGTTAATTCATTCCTGTGGGTGTGGACCCACTATAAGTAGGATGTTTTGGTGAGTAGGATCTTAAGATCCTCATTCAGGGTGGATCTTAATCCTCTTTTTGGAGTCCTTTATAAGAGAATGAAATTCAGACAGAGAGAAAGCCATGGAAACAACAAGCTGAAAGCAATGAGACTTGGAAGAGAAGGGAGAGACCTGCAGATACTGCCATGTTCTTTGCCATGTGACAGAGGAGTCCAGGATCACTGACAGCTGGTCTTTGGGGAGAAAGCATCATCTTAATGATGCCTTGATTCGAACACTTTCATGGCTTCTAAACTGTAAGCTTGTAAGCTCATAAATTCTCATGGTTAAAGCCAATGCATTTTATGGTACCTGCTTTCAGCAGCTTAGCAGACTAAAAGTCTGCCAAACTTGGATACTGAGCTTGGGAAGAAAAATAGTAGGTTTCCTTCTTTAATAAAACTTGCTGACATTCTTGTAAAGGCGATGTTGAAAGTCATCGTCTTACTCATCCTCATCTGAGATAAGTCACACATTGGGTGGTATCAGGGGTGCAGAGTTTCCCCTTGTGAGGACATAGTGGGACAAACTTTGCATGGGCTGGTCTGTTAAAAGCAAGAAGCCATGTGTTGGAAAAACCTAAATGTTAAGTGATAGGGGACAGCTGAAGGTGTGGGCTACCTTGCAGCCATTACAAATGCTTTGCTAGAATGTTTAATAATAATATGGGAAGATGCTCATAATATGAGAAATGTAAAGATGTGGGCTACAAAATAATATAAAGTACAACCTTACCTGGGGTAAAATAATCAAACAGACCTCAGACACAATAATGTGCTCTGTGTGGGTATGTGGGTGCACTCTGGAGTGGTGCTTCAAAGCAAGTTAGGCAGACCTGGTCAAGTGTGGGCTCTGCCACATACCTGCTTTGTGCCCTTGGGCAAGTCACTGGGCTTTCCAGGCTTGGGCTTCTGTAAAATGGAAATAGCCCCTTACCTCTTTGGGTGGTTGTGAGATGAAAAAAAGGTATCCGGGTCTTTGGGGAAAGGACTTCATGCCTCCAGCCTTGGACCTCCCCAGTTTGAGTCATCGCACTGTGGCTGAGTGAGCAGAAGGTCACACTGTGCTGTTTCCCGTATGAAGCCCATCAAGGCTCCATAGGGCCTCCTGGAGACTGTTAATTCCTTTGGGTTGGCATCCAGGCCAGCAGTTTTAGACACATACATTTTGGGGGTTCACCACACTAAATTGCTTGTAGTTCTTCTAGTTTGCCACACCCTTTCTTACCATCAGACCCTTGTTTTTTCTGTCTCCCTAACTAGCCTGAGTTCCCCACAGGCACCATGTCACAGGGCCTGGCACCCACTAGGTGCTCAGTAAATGTTGGCTGAATGAATTGAAGCAGGGTGGGGGCATTGTTCCAGAAGGGGCAGGAAAGAGGCAGTGGTGCTCACTTGCCCGATCAGGGTCCTGACCTGCTGGGCGCAGGCAGAGATTGGCCCTGGTGCAACCTGCCTTTCAGCATTCATTGCCACGTGGGAGTCCCCACACATTATAGGGCATTTAATCTGTAAGGTTTATTCATTTTTATCTCCTTTTGTAGCTTTGGGCTTTGTGTGCCTCTTTATAGGAGAGATCTCCCAAGGCCACGCCTATGCGTATGATAATGTAGGAATGTAAGGCTGCTGGCCTTGTGCTGATGGTGAGATGAAAGCTGACTGACTGGGAGGCAGGAGCTGACTGGGAGGCAGGTGTGCCAAGTACTTTTATATGTATCATTCTGACTTAATTCTTGTAGCAGGAGTGCAGCTTAGAAGCCTATAGCCAGGCAGTTACCTTAGTGACAGAACACATGTGTATGATTGGTGTTTACGAGGCAATAGGGAGTGGTGGGGCCTGTGGCAGACTAGAGAAAGCATACCCTGTCTGAAAGGGAGCACACCTGGTCTTTTAAAAAATGAATTGGACACATTTATTGCTCACTAAGTGCCAGGCACTGTTCTATGTGCTGTACAACTATTAACTCATTTAATCTTCATAACAACTTGATGAAATTTCGATATATATATATATATTTTTAATTCTCATTTGACAGTTCAGTTGAGTAACCCCCTGTGTCAAAAGGCCACACAACCAGTTAGTACTGGAGCTGGGATTCTAACCCTTGGGAACCCAGTGTTGCAGTAATTCTGATTCTTTTTAAAGAAGAGAATAGAGGTTTTTAAAAGTGAAATCTCCTGATTTTTAAAAATATTGCCTCATATTCGTCAAAACAAACACTGTTAGCCAAACAAAAAACCATTGGGCCAGATGACACCCATCTCCATTGTATGCTGGGCATGGTCCTGGGGAGCCTGTCTCTGGGAGTAATTGGGAAGATTCAGGGGAATAATGGATGTTTAAACATTTTGTAACCTGTCATAACAATATAGATACCAGATGTGGGGTAGTGATAATAATAGCTCATTGTATATTGAGTGCTCAAGCTCCATTCTAAGGCCCTAATTCTCAAGAGAGCTCTCTAAGGTTGGGGTGTCATTCCTGTCCTTTTACAGATGAGGAAATTGAGGCACAGAGAGGTCAATACCTCACCTGTGGTTGCACAGCTGGGGGTCGTGGATCAGGATGAACACTCAGGCAGTCGGGCTCCAAAGCGGGCTCTAACCACTAGGCTTATAGCCTTTGTTTAGGGAAGGGAAAGGATGAACAGACACCATACTGGGTACTTTCTCTTATTTTATTTCATTTAACCCTCAACAATCCTGAGGTCATGGTGCGGTCTTTTTTGTTAGATGTGGAAACTGAGGCTCAAGCGACTTGCTAAAACCGTGCAGGGACAAAGTGGCAAAGTCAGGATCCCGGCTTGGATCTGAGACACTGCAGAGCCCTTAGTATTCTTTCCTCCGCATGGGAAGGTAGTAATGAACTGATTTTCAGTTTTTCAAACACTACATAAGGAGAGAACCGGAAAGTGCAGAAAGGGAGATTTACGTCAGTTCGGTTAAGTGTCTGACAGCTATAGTAGTTTCCCTTCATATGCATTAAGGGTGGCTTCTTGGGTGTCAGGTGTCTAGGTCTAAAATAACTTGGGGTGGAGGGCGGTGCTGGGAGAGCAGTGAAGTGGCGATTCCAGGGTTGAGTGTGGCACCAGCTGTGGTCCCAGACGTGGTCCCAGACGTTTCTTTTCTGTGACTGCTTTGCTGGTAACAGCCTTGCACATCAGCTTGTTTTAATCCACGCCCTCACCCTGAGCGGTGCTATGGAATTAAACCACAGCCCCAAGTGGTGTTTCTAGGCTGGCCTCTACGCGGCTTGGCAGAAGGTCTTGCACCCACTCCTTGGCAGCTGCCTGCTGCCCCTGTTCATGCAGCATGTTTCCCTGCGCGCCTGCTCTGTGCCACACCCGGTGCCACACCAGGAGTGTCCCCGTCATCAAGGAACTCCACATCAGGTGGGAGGAGAGAAGGGCAACTACTCCGCCCCATACGCAGCAGATGGAACCTTTGAGGAAGGATGTTCCATGCGGCAAGAACAACGTGGCAAATGTGTGGAGGTGGGAAGGGAAGGGGCCTCCGGTCAGTGTGGGCTGCTTGAGAGAGGGCTCACCCATCTTTCTCTCCCCAGCACCTAGCACAGGGCTGCACACAGCTGCTCCTGGGGAAACCATTTCAAGGTTGCATTTAACATGCTGAGCGCCTTGGGGCAGGAGGAGACCAGGGCTACTCAACTCCATTTGAGCCCAGCTCCCCATTCACCTACAGGCCTCTTGAATTTCTTTCTTTCAAACACACGGGCTGGTCATCTAGAACTAGAAGCACCTTGAATCTGTGGACAGCAGGTCTGGAGTCCAACAGCACCCAGAGGTCAGAGGTCAAGGCCAGGTTCCCTACAGGAGCCAGGGCCGTTTCACGAATGGGTGAATGGGCATCAGCAGCTCCAGGGGAGCGGGGCAGGGAGATAAGTCAGGGAGATAAGGCAGGAGCAGCCCTCTGCTGCCCGGAAGTGCTCGGGAAACACTTGTTAATTATTTCCTGCGTGGTGAAACCTTGTGATGCAACTGGAGAGCCCGCGCTTGCGTCAGGTCAGGGGAGGGGTGCTCCTCTTTCAGTGCCCGTCAGCTGCATTTGGAGGGGGAAACCAAGGGGCCTGCCTGCCGGGCCTGCCCTCCTAGCCCTCAGGAGTGGGGTGGTGGCACTAACTTGGGAGGTAGGGGAGCGAGGGAGTCACGTGGATAAATAAGCAGTGAGTGCAGGGAGGGAGCCCTGTTGCCAGGCGGCCTCTTGGCTTAGTGAGCTAAGCAGAAACATGTGATGTACCCTGCGGCCGGGGACTCCAGGATGCTGGGGCTCTGCCTGGGCCACGTACACTGAGCCCGCTGCTCCTCCCCCCTTCAAAGAAAATGTCACCCTTCCTAGGGATGTGAGGACCCTTCCCCAGCCCAGTCTCTGGGCCTTTGCGTTGACTCAGGTGTTTCTCCGCATGTAGGTGAACCTGTGCCAGGAGGCTGGGGATTGGCTTTGCTGAAATTGGGCTGAGTGCATGGGTTCTGGAAAGTGCAGGGGAAGCCTGAGTGTCCATCTCTTTGGCGAAGGGACTGCTCAGGTGTGATGGACCCATTTGATTTTTTTAAATGTTCCAAAGCTAATAGCTGGCGGTGGTGGGGAGTGGGATGCTCTTTGATCCTTTTTTGTCATGAGGATGTGTCTTCTCTCCTCTACCCTACGTTTGGGATGGCCTCTTTTCCTTCTTAGGATTCTTTGGAGTTCCCTGGAGTCATGAGATCATGTGTGGGTCTGTCACCCGTTCTGTGAGGAAAAAGAGGAGTTGCGGTCAACTAAGTTTGGAAAACCTTGGGCTAAACAAAATCAGATATCTTTCTTGCAGGATTTCTAAGACTCTCTAGTATGCTTAGGACTTCTTAAGGGAAGGTGGATATATAAAACTCTTTTCCTCAGATTTTCTTTTTTCAGGCCAGTAAAAAGAATTTATTGGGAAATGGGGGAAAGAGCAGAGCTTGCTGAGAAATGGGAAAGATGGAAATACACATCAAGATTTTGTACAGGGTCCTCTAGGCAGAGAGAGCTTAGATTTTTTATTTCCCCACGTCTCTGTCTTCTTAGAAGTATTTCATGGGACTAATGACTAATGTTTACTGGAGCCTGCTGCAGGAAATCCATTTATTCATTCAGCAAATATTTACTGAGCACCTACTATATGCCAGTTACTGTTGTAGGTGCCTTGGGACATATCAGTGACTAATTTAGGCCAAGATCCTTGCCATTGAGGAGCTTACATTCTAGCAGAAGTGAAGAACTTATTTTTATGAACAACTACTTCACGTCAGGCCCGTGAGTTATCACCGTGTCTTGTTTCACCCTTGCAACAACCCGGTGAGGTAGACGGGTCATTTTACACATGAGGCAACTGAGATTTGAGAGGTAAAGTGACTTGACCATTTGGGTTGAATTGTGCCTTTGAATTGCAACAGGAGCTGGTGAAATAGGGAAGATTAGGTGAGGCTTGGGGTCTGTGGTGGGAAGGCCACGGGTCTTGCTACCATATCCCCAAGCCCCTTTACCTGAGGCCCAGTGGGGAAATTTCTCCCAATCTCCAGATTAGGCAGGGAAAGCTGTACTTCTCCAGAACAACTGGTTTGTTTTCACGTTATGTGCACTGAGAATCTCGTGTTTCCCTCTGGCTTTGGTTACTAAGCACCTGAAAGCTAGACAGACCTGCAGGAAGGAACCAGATGGTTAGTACTTCTAGGTGCTAATCTTACTGCTGGCTTTATTATTTTCCCTACACTTAATTGCTCCTGGCCTGATTCCCGTGTCTGTTTATTTTATTCTTTTGTGTTGTTTGTATTATTTTAAGCCACTGTAAATACTTGGTGGAATGGAACTGGGTATAGCTAAATTTAAAAAATAATGGTAAGATGGCTTGCATAAGATCCCCCAGCGAGTCCCTTGGGAGCCAGGCTCCAAGCCCGGCTCTCCTGGCTCCCGGCTCTCCTGGCTCCCGGCTCCACCCTCTTTCCACCACACAGTGTGCCTTTCCAGATTAGGATCCACCAAGTTCCTTTGCAGCGGGAGCCAGGGCCTGTTTGGGCTTTTGCAACCATCGTTTTGTGGGTTCCAGAGGAAGCTGACTGGCTGGATTGGAGGTCTTCAGTGGCTTGATTTGCTCTGAATGTCACGCCCGTGGTTTGAACCAGGCTCTGGGCTGTGGATTCATTCTTGATGAGGGCTGCTCAGCCTCACCCAGGAGAGAGAGAGAGAGATGGTGCCTCTGATTCCTGCTCGTTTGCATATAAAATTGCAAGAGGGGACCAGACAATATGAGCATTGAATCTTCTTGCAGCTACTTCTTGTTCGTTATCCTAGAGCAACCCTGGGGAGGGAAGGAGAGGAAGGGCAAGTGGTACTGATGAGGAAACTGAGGCCCAGAGGGGTTCAGTGACTCCTCCCCAGTAGATGTTGGCTGAGCCCACCCCTCAACATAAAACCTCGACTCGCTGGCAATTCCCAGGGCAGACGGCACCAATGAGAGTTTACTGCACTCCTCTGTGTGGTAGGAGGTGGCATGGGAAGGGGGAAGAGCTTAATATTCGGGGGTTGGACGATGTGAGGCTTGAGCCCTGGCCATGAAGTGTGTGCACCGGGGTAAGTCACATTTCTGCTCCTCGGGGACCTCATCTTTAAAACGGGGGCCCCAAGTCCTGCCCTGTCAGCCTCACAGGTTGTCATGAGAATTGAATGAGATGATGAGCATGGAAGCATTTTGTCTGGTGGTAAGCACTGCTCCTGTGTGTTGTGACCTATCTGCATTGTGCTGCTGCTAATTACAATAATATTAGTATTATTATCAATAATAATGACAAACATTTGAGGGACATTACTGCTGTACCTGCCGCTTTACATGCTGGTAAACTTACGTACATTATCTTCTCGAGTACACAAAACAAGTAGATGAGTAGGGACTGTCTGTTATTAGGCCCTTTTTACATATGTGGAAGTGGAGGCTTAAAAAAGGTTAAGTAATTTGCTCAAGGTCATAGAACTATAGTGGTAGAGCCAAGATTTGACCTCAGGCAGCTGACCCTACAGCTGCACTTACCACCACCTTCATATAGGAAACAGCAGACTCCTGGGTGACCAATTTGGGTGATGCCATCTATGCACATGGTCTGGTATGGGCAGGAAGGACCATCTGGGGGCAGGAGTTGGGCGTAGGTGGAGGTTGGCACTGGAGGAGCCATAGATCCTGGGCCTTGACTAGCTATCAGCCCTGAGCAAGCAGCCTCATCTCTGAGTTTCAGGTTTCTCATCTGAATATTCCTCATGGGATTAAATGCAATAGGGGATGTCTAGCATTACATTGCTTTAAAAACGTCTGTGATACGTGAGTGACATGCCGCAAACATGCAGAGTAGATGTAAATTAGTTGGAACGGCCACCTCTGTATTTTAGAATCATCTTCCTTGCTGAGATGATTTGATCGCCCCTGTCTGCTCCACTAAGTCGCGTCCGGCTTGGGAGCAGCACCTGAGTTCTAGCCACACTGAGCAAGCCACAGACTCTTGCTGAGCCTCACCTGCTCTCCTTCCCCGCACGCGCTACGTCTGTGGAAGCGCCCTGTTGGACACGGAAAGCACCTTGCAGAGAGCTGCAGAGGGCCTGCCAGCTGCAGAGTGCCAGGCTGCTGGGGGACAGACAAGGCTGAGGACAGTTCAGTGTGTCATGGTTTCTCGTGGAGCTCTGGGCAGAGATGCCAGGCTCAGCCCAAGGGCGAGGCTATCAGGAAGCAGAATGTTGGCTCCTGGGAGGTTTTGCTGATTTGAAGTTCAAGTACTTAATAAACTGTGAAGCCTTTTAGAAATGTAAGTTAGTTCCTGTAGTGACATGGAACAGAAGAGTGATGGACCGCCGGTCTGGTCTGGGGGCATGTGACCAAGTGATTTATTTCTTATTATAATATCACTTTTTGCCAATTCCATCCTAGAAACTGTTCAACACTTTTCTTCTTTCAACCAACTTGTTGAGAGTTCATTTTGTGAAGTCCTAGCATAGTGCTGGGCACTAATCACATAAGAAGGAGAGAAAGTGCCAGCTCTGCTCAGGTTGGGGGCTGGGGACAAGTGGTGGCCTTGAGTGGTCGGAAACTCTGGACCTGCTTACAGAGACTTGGGAAAAATCTTAAAAGCCAAGCCCCTGGGATGAGAGACTGGGATTCCATGGGTTTTCGGTGAGAAGATGACTTTTCATTGGTTTGTTTAGAATTTTTTTTCTTACCATGTATAAGTAATAGTAATGCTTTTTAAAAAATGCTATAAAAAGCAGTTAATAAAAATATAAATACATTCCCTTTGGAGACTAGAAACAGGCACAAGAGAAGTGGGTTAAGTGAGAACCAGTATACTTTGTGAGTGCCGGTGAGGGGAGGGGCGCCAGGGGCCCACAGGAGCAAATCCCTTATTCTGAACAGGGCAGGAAAGTGGCCCTCCCTTACTTGATGGGTTTTAGGTTTGAGTGACACCTCCTTTTATTTCCTGCTTTGTTCTCTCCCAGGTATACAAATTGACCACAGTCTTCATTCATGCAAACAGAAGTTGGCAGCTGCCTCCGGGAGGGTTAGGTACCTGGGAGGAGAAAACAGAGGGCTTCCTTTGCCTTTCCTTTCCGGGTGGGGGAGGTGACTTACCGCTCTCTCCAAGCTTTCTTGGAGAGAGAGAGAGAGAGAATGTGTGTATTGGTGTGGAGAAGGGGAGGCAGCCTCAGTGGCCCAGAGCAATCAGCCTTGATGGAAAGACTGGGGTAGGGCCATGGGTTCTGCCGTTCCAGAGCTGCTGAACATTTAAATTGCTACCCCAAGTCAACAGAAAAGGATTCTTTTTTTTTTTTTTTTAAACTTTATTTTGTACGTTTAATAATTAAAAAAATAAAAAGAAAATACAGTTGAAAAAAACATACATTTCTCAATTAAATATACTGGATACATATAAAAACTTTTTTTAATCATACAATATGTTACACAATATATTTGGTTCATAGTAATGCAATCATACAGTATTTGTCCTTTTGTGTCTGGCTTGCTTCGCTCAACAAAATGTCCCCCAGGTTCATCCATGTTGTCATATGCTTTATGACTTCATTTCTTTGTACTGCTGCATAATAGTCCATCGTGTGAATAGACCACAGTTTGTTTATTCTTCTGTTGATGGACACCTGGGTTTTCTGTTCGTGTCACTGCTCTCAGTTCTTCTGGGTATATTCCCAGTACTGGTATTGCCGGGTCACGAGGCAAGTCTATATTCAACTTCTTTAGGAACTGCCAAACCGTCCTCCACAGTGGCTGTACCATTCTGCATTCCTGCCAACAGTGAAGAAGTGTTCCTATCTCTCCACATCCTCTCCAACACTTGTAGTTCTCTGTCTTTTTAATACTGGCCATTCTGATAGGTGTGAAATGGTATCTCATTGTAGTTTTGATTTGCATTTCCCTAATCATGAGTGATGTTGAGCATTTCTTCATGTGTTTTTTTGCCATTTGTACTTCTTTAGAGAAATGTCTATTCAAGTCTTTTGCCCATTTTTTAATTGGGTCAGTTGTCTTTTTATTGTTGAGTTGTAACATCTCTTTATATGTCCTGGATATTAAAGCCTTATCAGATATGTGATTTCTAAATATTTTTTCCCATTGAGTTGGCTGCCTTTTGACCCTTTTGACAAAGTCCTGTGAGGTGCAAAATTGTTTAATTTTGAGGAGGTCCCATTTATCTATTTTTCCTTTTGTTGCACGTGCTTTGGGTGTAAAGACCAAGAAACCACCACCTACGACAAGGTCTTGAAGATGTTTCCCTACATTTTCTTCTAGTAGTTCTTTGATCCTGGCTTTTACGTTTAGGTCTTTGATCCATTTTGAGTTGATTCTTGTATAGGAAGTGAGATAGCGGTCCTTTTTCATTCTTTTGATTATAGATATCCAGCTCTCCCAGCACCATTTGTTGAAGAGATTGTTTTGTCCCATTAATATGGACTTGGTAGGTTAAAAAACCAGTTGACCATCGAGGTGAGGGTTAATGAGGAGGATTCGTAATGGAAGGGAAGTGTCCTTCCTGGTTCATCCCTCTTCTCCCTGACCTCCTTGGGCGGCTGCAAAGGGAACCTGTCATGGCTTGAGACTTCTTTGCGTCACCTCTAGAATCTGCTCCTTTCCCCTACCCCTACCCCAAATGCACCTCCTTTCTCTGAACTTGACCTTGGGTTTTCTCTGAGAGGAGTAAATTGTGTTAGAGTGGACCAAGGAGCCTTCCAGAAGGAGCCTAAGACCCTGTGTTGACTCTTTGGCAAACCCTCATTTGCCCAAGTCTAGAAAAGTGAAATACAGTGACCCAGGTTAAGGGGTGAAAAAAATGTTGTGATGGCCATTCTGCCAGGGTACCCATACTGTGGTCTGTACCAAGGCATGACCCCTTGAGATTTAGGAACATTTAGTTTTTCTTTTCCTATTGTGCTGAATGTTGTCAGTATTTCCTCTTAATTATTTATCTTAGTAAATGATTTGAGGAAGGTTTATTTGCTTTTAAAAATCAGCACCTCAGCCTACCCTATCACATCATGCCCAGTTGCGAGATTAAAGGAACTCTTTAGAATTAGTGTTACGTAGGTAGCGATAGGCCTGGGTGGTGTTTATGTGGCAACTGGAGACAGAAGAGGAACCATAAATTTTGCAGGAAAGAATTTCTTTTGGTACCCTGTTATATTTGCTTTGCATCACTTATTGTTTAGAAGTGGAATATTTTTGTTAAAGGAAAAGGAACTGTGCATTTGAGATAAGAAGTAGAATGAAGTGGAGTAAATAGTTGGATTTTGTCAAGTGGCTATTAAAATGGCATTTTATTTCTGAGATCACCCCGGTTTCTGTACCATTCCAGTGTTTATACGCAAGTTAGAAAATATGAAGTGTGGGCAGGTCCTGAAATCCTGGTTAGATGTTCATTTATAATGGTATTATTTTTCCTTTGTTTTACGGAGCTGGTTTTGGTGAAGTTTCAGGAAGTTTTGGTCCAGTGGTGTTCAGAGACAATAAATACTGCTTTGTGGAGAGGCCTCCACCCTGAGTCATACTTGGTGAACATTAAATGGCAGCCAAATGTTGGTTGATGGATTTGAGTTGGTTATCTCAGCTTGTGGCATGCAATACCACAGTTCTGGGTGGTCACGATGGAGGGGGTCGGCACGGGGGGTGCTTTTTGATCCTTTGCTGTCATGGGAATGTGTCTCGTCTCCTCGTTTGGGGTAGCTCCTTTTCCTTCTGAGGAGCATGTAGAGTTCCTCGGGTGGGGTCGGGGGGGATTGTGAAAAACCCTTGTCTCTCCCTGCATTAAGCACTCACTTGGAGGTCTTGTCACAGGCTGGAAGCTCAGATTGCAGCCAAGGGGGCACAGGTTTCTAAACCCGCTGAAAATCAAGCCAAATGTTGTTGAATAGGTGTCCTCTAGGTTCGTGCTTCTGGAAGTACCCTGGACTGAACTGGCTCTCAGCTCTGGATGTCCCCTATGCTTCTTCCTGCCCCTCTCCGTGTGGATGTGCAGATGAGCTAAGAACAAGAGAAGGAAGACCATAAAGAAACAAGGGAGTTGGACAGTTCACCTCTGGATTTTCTGACTTTATTTTGAGGGGCATGTACCAGAGTCAAGGGAAGAAAGATCCCCAGTGGTAAAATGGTTAGAATGGCAAATTTTGTTATATATATATTACACCCCTCCCAAATCCCCAGATAGAAAGATTGCCCAAAGGCTGGCCACTGGTGATTTTTTTAAAAAAGAAAGATCAGGGCCCTTTTTCCTTCTGTGATAGGAGGGTAGGCTGGCCACAGCCCAGAACCATTGACAGAAGTTTGGGTTTTATTTTTTATTTTATTTATTTATTTTTTATATTTTCAGGCACTGTGCTGCCATCTCTTTACTTTTTTTTCTTCTTTTTAAAATTAAATTTAATTTTTTTGGAAGATACTTAGATTATACAAATATCACCTTAAAAGATACAGGGGATTCCCATATGCCCTGCTCCCACACCTCCCACATTTTCCCACATTAACAACATCCTTCATTAGTGAGGTACATTCACTGTACCTCACTAATGAACACATTTTGGAGCATTGCCACTAAGCGTGCATTAAAGTTTACATTACAGTTTACGCTCTTTCCCACCCAATTCTGTAGGTTATGGCAAGATTTATAATGGCCTGTACCTGTCGTTGCAGTGTCATTCAGGACAATTCCCAAGTCCCAAAAATGCCCCCGTATTACACCTGTTTTTCCCTCTTCCTGCCCTCAGAACAAAACTATGGAACGCTTCACAAATTTGCTTGTCATCCTCGTGCAGGAGACATGCTAATCTTCTCTGTATCGTTCCAGTTTTAGTCTATGTGCTGCTGAAGTGAGCACGGACGGTTGGGTTTTACCATGGGCCATTTCTAGTCATTGTTGTGGAAGCCCCAGGGTTTGGGACTCAAGGAGGGGAATGAAGCTAGAATGGGTATGCCCAAAGGACATTGAGAAAAGGTCACAAAATTCAGGGCACCGTGCGGATGATAAATGTACACTGTACTCTCCTCGTCCCAACATGCAGCACCTGGAAGAAGAAAGCTGGCAAAGGCTCTTTAGTGTGGGTCTAGAACATTCAGCCTTTTATCACAATCTCCAGTGTAGTTTTCCTTCTCTTCATTTAATGGGAGTTTCCTTTTTTTTTTTTTTTCCTTTCCCTAATATTAAAAGAAGGCTTTACTGAGAGAAAATACAACACATTCCAGAGTGCATTGTTTTCGGCCCACCCCGTCACCCCACTAGCAGTAGGAACGCAGCCCACTCTGTCTCCACACATTCCCTGCTGCAGGTAGGAAGTACAGCAGCTCACATCTAGGAAAAGGGGCAGGGGGAGGCATGCCTAGGAATACCATCCTTTCACTCTTGTCCTCCTTCCTGGCCTGGTCTAGTAGAATCTACCTTGTCCCAGGATGTGGGGTCTCTGATTAGATCTAGTGGCGGTTGGGGCCACAGAGACAGCAGCGAAAGCATTTAGGGGCAAAAGTTTAACTGGGACGTTCGTACTAGTCACCAATAATAGGAGAGAGATGTCCAGGCCCCAGTCACCCTAATCAGTCATTATATTGACTCCTTGTCCTTCAATCCCAGGATAGCAAGAGGTGGACAAGGTAAAAAAGCAAACCCAGGAAGCCTTTCCCTTCACTCCTCTGTTAGGAAGGGAGCTGGTGTGGAGCTGGATGGCTTAATTTGCTTTGCTTTTTAAGAGAACTATGGGGAGTGGATGTGGCTCAAGTGGTTGGTTGCCCGCCTCCTACATGGGAGGTCCCAGGTTTGGTTCCTGGTGCCTCCTAAAGATGTGTGGACACAATGAGCAGACAACAAGAAGAAACAAGGAGCACACAGACAAGGGAGCCATAGGGGGGAACTTATTAAAAAAAAAAAGAAACTATGGATATGTTTCACTTTCAAATGGTTAATAACATAGTATTCCTTTTACTGCCTAAAGGCAGCAAGTGATTCCTTCAGACAAACTGCTGGAGCTAGCTACCTGGGTTCAGATCTCTGCTCTGTCACTTACCAGCTATGTGACCTTGGCTAAGTTGTCTACCCTCTCTGTGCTTCAGTTTCCTACTCTAAAAAATGGGGAGAATAATAGAAACTACTCATAAGTTTCTTGAGGATTTACATACTATCTTTGTGCAGACGCCTTAAAGGAGTGCTGGACACATGTTAAAGTTTTAATTACATGTTGGTTATATAAGATAATCAAGATATAGTACAAGAAGTACAAAGACCCTGGTCTGGTGAGTCTAGAAACCTGGCTTCTGGCCTGTTTCTAACAAACTGTGTGTCTTTGGGCCAGGCACTTTCCCTCTCTGGGCCTCTGATTTTACACCAGAAAAATGAAGAAGTTCGATTTGCACAGTGCCTGTTTTAGACTTCATGGTAAGGGGTAGAAGTAGGGGACAGTCCCAAGACCAAGCAACAGAGGCTTCTAGACCTCCATTGCTATTACAGCCAGAGCAGCTTGGATTCATCTCATTTATGGATTTTGGTTTTGGGGTGGGGGGAGGAAAGTGTTCTCCAGCTTTTTGAGGTGGGTAGGAGGATGGGGATAAACAAAGAAGTATGGAAGTGGCTGAGTGATTGATATGAGCTGAGACCCTTCCTGGGGAAGATGCAGGAGGAAGCTGGTGAGCTAGGGGAAGCTGGTGGGGATGGGCCTGATGGGTGTCATGGGTGCTGGGGGGTGGGGGACATTTGAGGAGCCCAAGGTCACATGGCACAGGGTGGGCTTAAGCATGGTGTGGGGTAGAATGAGTGAAGGCCATTATCAGTTTTGTCCAAATTGTGTGAGCTGATTACCTATTAGGGAGATACAAATGGTTGCATGTTATGTGTCAAGTTCCTCTTTTGGATAAGGTGACCAGTGGTTGGAGGAGAAATTACAAGTGAGTAAAGAGGGAGAAAAACCATGGTCTTAAGAATGTAGAAATCCAATTTTGTTTTAGCTTAGTAGGTCTTATGGGAAGTTGCCCCAACTTGAACAAAACAGCTGTTGCCTTTGTCCGAACTTAAACCAGAGGGTTCCGGAGGTAGCTAACACCCTCTTTTCTTCCGCCCTCATTTCTTTTCTTTCTTTTCCATTCTAATAATCACAAGGAATTTCCATGACACGGGTGCTCATTCATTCATTTGTATTATCACTTAGAGAGGAGAAGCTTTCTTGCCAAGTGGAAAATCCATTCACAGGCTAAATCTGTGCCTTTCTGAACCAGAGTGTACCTTGGGTTTTAGAATTTCTTCACTGTTATTAAAGTAGGGTTTAATGGTTCCTACCATTTCTTCAATTGTAGTTTTATAAGATGTGCACTCATTTTGTGGTGGGGAGGCCTGATAATTGGTCAAGACATTGGTCTTTAAGGTCAAGGCAGTGGATTAACTTTCCTTGAGTCTATCACCACAGACCACTGATCCTCATGGGAATGTGTCGCCTTGCTTCTGCCCTGTTCACTGGGTCTGCTGCCTTGTTAACTAGCTGGCAAGTGTGGAACTATTGGTTGTAGAATTTGTGTGGATGGCCGAGTTTCATGCATGAGCTGTGATGGGCTTTTAGTGCCTGGATCTTGTGGGTAGGCTCTGGGTTATGGGTAAGGGGTTAACATCTGGCACTGGAAGGATTAGGAATCTAGTGGGCCCGTGTGTCCAGGCTAAATGTGGCCATATGTTGCAAATTCAGAGGCCTTTGCGGGGTATGGTAGGTGGCCTGGTGAGAGATGATAAATGGGCAGTGGAGATTTTAGTCTTCCTCTTGGAGCTTTAAAAGAGGTGATGGTATGGGAACCTGGAGATAGCTTGCTTTGCCTAGAGGGGGCAGCTGCTAGTTAGCCTCTTTGTTGCGTGTAGAATCATGGGCCCAGAAATCCAGGTATGTGTGTGTGTTTAATTTTTTATTTTGTTTTTTATGCAATGCTTCCTAATTTTTACATGTTTGCAGCCATTTCAACTACAACATCATGCCTTCTGGCCTCTTCGGGGCAGGAGGCGGGGCTGCCGAATACCAGAGGCCACCAGGGGACACACACATACCACAGGGCCAGACTAGATGAGTGGTTAGTCATCCTCCAGATGGTTACAGACCCCATTGCCACAGAGATGGTCATGACGTGCAAAGCAGGCAGAGCAGATGCCAAAAATTGGCATCCAGGAGGCTTCGATGACGAAGGCCAAGTTCTTCGCCCACCAGAAAGCCTCTGTTACTTGCCTCCCTCCCTCCTCTGTGCCTTCAAGGGCTCCCCACTGCCTACGATGTACGCCTGAATTTCCCAGCCTGGCATTCAAGGCTTTCCATGTGCTGTTTATATAGGATACAGTTAAAATACGCCTGCTTCAGTGTGTGATTTCACCTTTTCTTTCCAGTGTTATCTCCCCCTGAATCCCTCCAGACTTCCCAGGCCGCAGCTGGCTCAGACTGTCAGGTGTGCCTGAGACAGGCCCACAGTTTCTTCCCTCCCTGGCTTCACTCGTGCAGTTCCATGTTCCTGGAATGTTTCTTTCCGCAGTTTCTGGAAATTATACTCTGCGCTCATCCTTCCAGTCTCTGCACAAAAGGCACATTCTCCCTGAAGTCGGCTGCCCTCCCCACTCTCTCAGTTTGGAATAAATTGCATCTTTCTCTCAACTTACACAGTGCTTTCTCTCCATCTCCACCATCATCCTTGTCTTCCAGTTGCTCAGAGGTCTGTCTTCCTGGATAGATGATAAGGTCCTTGTGGAAGGGTTCAAGTCTCCCTCATCACTATATGCCCTCAATGCTTGCTCAGGAGAACAGAGGTTTGAGTCAGACACTTCATGTTGGAGAATGGAGAACTGATCTTTGAAAGGAAGCTGCTTACCATCTAAAAAAAAAATTGTTTTTTTTTTTTTTTTTTTGAAGTACCGGGGCTGGGAATTGAACCTGGGACCTCCTATGTGGAAAGCCAGCGCTGAACCACTGAGCCACATCATCTCCCCTGAGTTGGTTTTTTCATTTGTTTTGCTTGTTGTTTGTCCCTTTGTTCTTAGGCACCGGGGATCGAACCCGGGACCCTCCATGTGGGAAGCTGGTGCTCAACTGTTTGAGCCACATCTGCTCCCTGCTTATAGTCTATAGTGAGCATGGGGAAGGGTGGCAGTTGGCTGGAACAGAGGGTGTGAGGGGAGCAGGAAAGCCTGGATCTAACTCCTCTTCAGCCTAAGACAATATTGTACCTTAGACTTGGGATTCTTAGTTAGTGTCCAGTTTGTCCTTGACACCTGCAAGAAGATGAAGGAAGGGTGGAGTGAATTGCATGGTGGCCTGCAAAGGGTATTTGCAGATGTAATTAATTTAAGGGCTTCAAGATGAGATCATACTGGGTTATCTGTCAGGGTCCTTAATCCAATGACAAATGTCCTTATAAGAGATACACAGGGGACAGACACACAGGGAGAAGAGAAGGCCATGTAAGGCAGAGATTGAAGTTATACATCCACAAGTCAAGAGCCTCCAGAAGCCGGAAGGCTACTCCATAGAGCCTTCAGCAGGAGCACAACGCTGCCAACAGACACCTTGATTTCAGACTCTGACTCCCAGAACTGTGAGAGAACACATTTCTATTGTGAGGCACCAAGTTTGTGGTAATTTGTGGCAGCCCTAGGAAACTAAGACAAAGGGACAGAACAAAACAGACCCAAGCCTATCCTTTGCCCAGTCAGGATGGTTTCCCCTCGAGTGTACTTCCACCTGCTCGCCATGGCAGCTCTTCTGAGGTGGGGGATGGGGACAGCCTAGGGCTTGTGCCACGCAGAGGCCCACCTTCCAGGAGAAGAAGAAACAGTGTGTTGTAGAGAGAACCCTACTTCTAGACAGTGGAGAACTGAATTCTAGTGCCAGATCTGCCTCTTCCAGCTGGGCGACCTTAGGTAATAGTCTTAACCTCTGAGCGTGTTTCCTTAACTGGCACTTGCTAAGGTCCTTTTGGGCCTTGACATCCATGACTCAGGTTCACCACACTCAAAGTACACACTGATCCAAACGTGTGGGTTACAATAGGATGATTTCGAGGAAGGATATTTCTTAAGGGCTCTCCAAGGTTTGCAACAGGGTTTCATGACAATGACCAGATTTGGATGAGCCTTGGAACCGCCTTGAGATATCATAGCAGGAAAGGACAGAAGATAGGTGAGTGCCCAGGGCAGAGTCCTAAAGGGAGGGCCAGCAGGCAAGATGTGCTGGTCCTGTTTCAGTCTGGGTTAGAATTTATCTCCATGTTCTTGCTTATAATGTGCAACTAAAAAGTTCCTCTCTTTCCCCCACCAAACAGGGCAAGTTGCTGAGAATTTGGGACAGGGATACCTTTAGCTTTGGGATTCTTTTGGAAGGAAGACATTTCATTGCTAACTCTTTGTAATGGATTTTGCCCTGGGGAGCTTCAATTGATTGGATTCGGTGAGAGAGCAAATGTTGTGGGTACCATTTTATCTTTGTCTAATCCATTTGAGATTCTGAGGTTAGGATTTGAATCTGTTTGGAGTTGCCCAGTTCCTACCCACAAACCAGAGCTGTTGTACAGGCTTCTAAGAACAGTGAAAGGCCAAATACAATAGTTTCTTTCTTTCTTTCTTTCTTTCTTTCTTTTTTTCTGATTAGGCCACTAATTTATTAAGGTAGGGAGAGAAGAGAAATGGGAGAAAATAACAGATCATAGGTCCCAGGTAGAGAGGAAGGGGCTGAAAAGTGATTAAGATGGCTGATTTACAGACTGCAGTTTCCCATTATAGATTATAAATGCCCAGGTTTTACTTGCGTGTTGATCCATGTGGGGTCGAATAAGGCCAGAATAGGGCATGAACAGGAAGCGGGACAGGGCAAAGGCAAGAGAGATCCAGTAGTTTCTTAGGTCACTGCCAGGACACAGGGTGGTCAGTGTGTGGCTGGGGATGGGGCCCCAAAGTGAAAACCCAAGAGTCACCACAGAGAAGGGCTGTGGCCTAGAAGGGGTTGGTGCCCAGTGGTCTTACCTGAGAAAGAAGAAAGATCTAGTATGTTCCTGCACTGACCAAACCCTCCTCAGGAGGCCATTCACGCTTCCACACAGGGCAGTGATCTGCCGAGCCTCACACCAGGAGGGCTTAGAATCCATCTGGTGTGGAGTGGGGGCACAATCTGAATGACTGCCAGGGTTCACTTTGATTTCCACCTGCCTCATTGACTACCCCCGACTCCTGTCCCCCAAAGGCAGCAGCTTCTTGCCTTTCTCCAACTTACACTCAGTGATCTTGGACAATTTATTAACTTCTCAACCTTGATTTCTTCATCTGCACATGGAGAGGATGCGGCCTGTACCCTGAGCTTGGGAGAATTCAATATGGTCCCACATGTCAGGCCCCTGGTCCATTCATTGCCTGGTGCAAGCTGAGTGCTTAAGGAATGGAGTTTCCCTCCCTCCTAATGTCCCTCCCAGCTCATCCCTGTCCTAGGGCATTTTGGTGGCCATTCTTCCAGGTGTATCCATAAGGCAGTGGGCAAACAGGGTATGTGGCTCGTTTACTCCCTCAGACAAAGCTGTTAGCTCCGAGGGGCAGCCTGGCTCATTCCCTTGACTCGTCTGCCTCAGAGCTGCTTGGCTCACCCTGTGGTCCCCCAGGATAATAATAAGAGGGTCCTGAGATCAGACATCATTCTGGATGGGGCGGTGGCCTTGCATTTGGCTGTGGCCCTTAACTGTGTTCTGGTGGTCTCTGTTGATGTCAGCTTAGGGGCTCCCTGTCCTCGAGGGGCTGCTGCAGGATTGTCAGGCTTACTTTCTCTGCACAAAAATTCTTCCTTGGGGAGCTCTGAGATCCAGGCCCCAAGCTCACATGCCTTCAGGGTCCAAGCAGTTAATGGAATTGAGGGAGGCTCCCCCCGAGTGAAAGCAAAAGGCCTCCTAAGTAGTAGGATTTCTTCACAGTTGCACTTAGCTTGCATATTAAACACAGAGGAAAGACCTTGCCTAGTACCACCTTTCTTGAAACACAAGGTCCTCTTGGTTTATCTTCAATTTTGTGCTTATATTAGAGGCATGGACTCCAAGAAACCTTCTTTATCAGCATAAAGAGTGGCAGTGGGCTCGACAGGAGGGGTGTTGGGAGAAGATTGGACCCAGTGTTGGCCGATCCTCCAGTTCTTCACGAAAAACTGAAAATCTTGTTATTGATAAAATTGTCTTGAAACATAGTGCGGGTGAACCCAACTCATCTGTGAGCCTGATTCAGCCTTAGCCCACCACTTTTCTTTGGATCCCTGGCAGAGATGGAAGTTAAATGTAGAACTTGGGACTGACCCCCCCAAGGGCAGGTGCTTTGCAAGTGAATCTAAAGCAGCACAAACAATCAAAAAATGTTTGAACTTGTGAGCGGATGGTTTTATACCGCTTTCTCTTCACATGCTCTGCGTGACGCAGGTTTCCCTGTGCAGGGCAGTTGCTTTAAGCATGTGTTTGCCGTGGTCCAGGCCCTCTTCTGAGAGCTGGGGAGGCTGTGGGGTGGGCACGGCTGGCTCCTGGGGCCCAGCCAGCTTTGTGGGTGTGGCCTTGGCTTCTTGGGTCATGTGAGGTCAGGTGAGCCTCTCACACCTGTGCTCATTGCTCAGCCCTTGTCACCTCTTCACATGCTGTTCAAATTACATTTCCCTTTTTAGAGCCATGAAAAATAAAGGAAAAAAAGGCAAAACAAATTATCAAAGTAATATGTGTATGTAGTTATATAAAACTCAGACTATATGGAAAGATATAAGAGCAAGAGGAAATTTCTCTTCACCCTCTCTTTTCCTCTCCCTCCCAATTATTTCAACAAGAAGAATCCCTGACTGGTTGTGTGACCTTGGACAAATCCTTTAACCTCTACAAATCCAAATTTCCTTATGTGTTATGGGATCATAGACTGTAGCTCATACTACTATCAGTTTTTCTTTAATGTGGATTAAGTGCATTGGTATGAAAACCATGAAACCCTATGCACACATTAGAGATGCTCATCGAACTTTTTTTTTTTTTTTTTTTTTGGTATATTTGGGATTTCTTTGGCTATTCTCTTTCTAATTATTACAAAAACAGTGAGGCCAGATTTTGGGGTTTTTTAGACAAGGACAGACTCAATCTCTTTACCCCATGAGAGTGAAACTATGGGCTATTAGTGGGTCAGCACTGTTTGTATTTGATAAACATGCATCTTTAGATGCATCATAGAAAGAAAAATGTATTAAAGATGAGAAGCAGTATTTTCAACTTGAGTCCTATTTGTCTGTCTCACTTCTATGTGGAAGCTGACAATGGCTCCCTGTATCCCATGCTCTAAACCAGATTCATGGAGCCCCCTGATGCGTTCTTTCCAGTAAGAATGGAGGAAATGTTTCTCTAATTAGAAAAGGGTATAGAATCTTGACTGTATGCTTTTTGGAGCCAGTGATAGAGATGATAGTATAAGAAGTTCTGGACATTCAAATATAAAACAGATTAATTTGTAGGAATGTTGGATTTTTATCTGGACAGATGTTTTGCTTTTTATGGAGCTGGTTGGGAATAAGAGATGGGGGCAGGGTTTTGTTGGCGTGTTATTTTTGCTTTCGGCTGGTGTTAGGATTAGCTTTGCTTGCATGTAACAACAATAACAAAAAACCCATATTAACTGTAACTTAACAGAGACTTAAGTGAGGTAAAGTTTAATTTCTCTTTCATATAAAAATAAGTTGGAGGTAGCAGGTCAGGGCTGTTTGAGGCCCCAGCATCTTATTTGGGACCCAGACTTCCATCTTCCTAGCACATAGCTTTCATCCTTAGGGTCACCTCAGCTCTCATGTCCACATTATATTTGGCAGAAGGAGGAGAGGCATAGGCCCAAAAGAAGGCCCCTCCCTGCTGAGCCAGCTCTCTCAAGCAGCCTTTCTGGAGTTCCATGGAACACTTCTGTCTTCGTCTTGTAGGCCCTAACTTAGTTACATGTACACACCTAGCTGCAAGGGAGGCTGTGAAATGTAGCCTTAAATGTCCCAGGTGCAATAGGCAAAAATAAAAATGAAGGCCCTTTTACTAAGGAGGAAGGAAGAAGAGTAGACAGGATGTTGTAGATGTGGGCAGCAAGCCATGTTTTCGAAGTACTGTAATAGACTATAAGAACTCTGTAAACTGACCTTCTTCCTACTCCTCTGCCCACCTCCAACCAAAGAACCACCTAATCTTTCTGTGCCAAGACTGTTGCTAGTAAGTATCTTGGTGTATAGATTCCTCCTAGCCTGTTCTTTATTTTTATAAATGGTGGAATGGGGATGCAGGAGCCTGGAAAAAGTGTGTGTCAAAGGGAAGCTAACACAGGAGCAGAAGGTAAATTGTGTTGAGTGGTGTAACAGGCCTGGACCCTGGTGTCAGGAGACCTGGGTCTGGCTCCAGTCCTCTCTGGGACCTGCTTTCCCCTTTAGCAGATGGGGACTAGCACCAACTTACCTCAGCTGCCTTAACCCTGTGTTAGCCCCTAGTGGGCTCTAGAGCATGATCCAGATGATGAATAAATTTACTTGGCTGAAGCATGTGGAAGGTGCTGTGGGATCGAGGAGGGCATTGGAGACGGGGGTCTCTGTCTATGGGGCTGGGTCTACACCCTCTGGATGAAGCATTTGAGTGGAAAGGCCTGGGTGTCTGGCAGGAAGAGTGGCTCAGCACACTGGTGGGGCGTGGCCACGAGTGTGGGCTCAGGTTCCAGCTCTGCTCCTCATCAGCTGTATGTACAGATTTGTCCCAGAGGGAAGATGGGGTTGGAAATGTGCACCTGATCCTCTCTCATTGCTTCCCAGTGCCTCTCATAGTGTGCTTATCCTGCCACAGTCAGTGCCATCCCTGGGTTTTAAGATGTGTGGAGCCCATCGCTTCATCTGGAGAGATGGTCCCCTGATCCGTTGCTGGGGGTAACTGGCAGCCGGTGTTGTATGACGACATTTGCTTCCACTGGTCTCTCTCACGGGTCATTTTGCTCGTTCATGGCCCCTCCTTCCCATAGGGTTGACATTAGAGCCTAGCCCCATGTTAGAGGCAGTGGCCCTGGGACCGCATCATAGGGTTGCTTGGTCAAGACTCAGTAAGCGACTGCTGCTACCATTGTCTCCAGCTGGCCAAATCGGGCCAGGCAACAGAGAGTGACTCAGTGTGTCTTGGTCCCCCAGCATCTCTCCCTGCCCCCTGCCAGGATACTTCCCACTGCCTGGTTCCTTTTTCTGTGAAATGCTCATTCCTCATTTCTGGACTTTGATGTGCCATTACTTTCAAAACATTCTGAAACAAAGCATAGAGGGGCATGGGAGAAGAGAGAAGCTTCATTCAGTGGGGAAGATGGACAAATATGTAAAGAAAACTGTAAAGCTGTTTTTAGAAAAGCGAAAATAGGGTAAGGGGATACAGCGTGATGGAGTGGCAGGCATTCCTTTACATACGGTGGTCAAGGAAAGACTTTCCAAGGGGGCGACACTTGATTAGAGTCCTGACTGAGGTAAGGATGTGGCACATGTGTGTATCCAGGGGAGCAGTCTCTAGGCATAGAGAGCAGCAAGTACTTCACAGGCTCTGAGGTGATGCTTGGCTTGTTTGAGAACGGCAAGGAGGCAGCTCTCGGGGAAGTGGAATGAGTTGAGCTCTGGGGAGATTTTGGACTTTTGAGCTTGAGCTGCCTGTTAGAAACAGGAACCTGGAGCTCAGGGAAGGTGTTGAGGCTGGAATTATAAATTTGAGAGGCATCAGCCATGTGAAGCCGTGGGACTGGATGAGAGCACCATCATGTTGGAGAAGTGGTGCTGGCCAGGTGATGCACGTGTCCACTCTTTTTTTTTAAAGATTTATATTTATTTATCCCCCTCCTTCCCCCCTGTTGTTTTTGCCCTCACTGTCTGCTCTCTGTGTGTTCTTTTGTGTCTGCTTGTCTTCTCTTTAGGTGGCACCAGGAACCAATCCTGGGACCTTCCGGAGTGAGAGGTGCTCAATCTCTCGTGCCACCTCAGCTCTCTGGTCTGCTGTGTCTCTTATTGTCTCTCTTCTGCGTCTCTTTTTGTTGCGTCATCTTGCTGTGCCTGCTCTCTGCACGGGCCAGCACTCCACGTGGGCCAGCACTCCTGCATGGGCCAGCTGTCCGCACGGGCCAGCTTTGCTTTTCAGCAGGAGGCCCCGGGAATCGACCTCCTATATGGTAGACAGGAGCCCAATCACTTGAGCCACATCCACTTCCCCATGTGTCCACTCTTGACAGATGTTCCCTGGCTCAGGAGCTCCTTTTTACCTCATCAGCCTTGCATCTGCATCTGGGCAGAGTAAGCAAAGATGAATCACTGAGCTGCTCTAAACCTCAGGCTTTTCATTTGTAAAAAGGTATCCATCTGATAGCGTTGCCAGTCCCAGTTCAGGGTAGCAGCACAAAAAAGGGAAGTGCTGCCTCTGCGGACAGTTGGAAGAAATTACTGGAAGCTACAACTCAAGATGGAATATGAGTCTAGCAGCTTTGGGTTGGCATACTTTATGCTTAAGCAGAGATGGCTGGAAAATGTTGAGTAAAACCCAAATGAACATTAGGCATCTACTAAATACTCTTTATTATGCTAGATATAGGGTAAAATGAGCTTAGCATATTGGCTGGCTTCATTTGGCAGAGACCAAATTGTACAGGAAGCCATGAGCTGACTGGAATGTTGGTCCCTCAGGTAACAAATAGTTATTAAGCATTGGTAAATACCAGAAGGATAGGGATGGCTAAGGAGGACAGAATTCTTCTGTGTCTGTGCCCAGATTTCTCTCTTCTCCTAAGGACACTAGTCATTGGATTTAGGGCCCACCCTAATCCAGTGTAACTTCACCTTCATATGGTTACATCTGTTAAGACTGAATTGCCAAATACAGTTGCATCCACAGGCACTAGGGATTAGGATTTGAACATCTTTTTTTTTTTGGGTGGGGCAGGGGTGGCACTATTCAGTCTACACAAATGAGAAATGAGGACGAGGAGGTAGGAAAGAAAATTTCTTCAGGGAGTCTTGGTGTGAAAAGGAACAGAAAAATGGGGCTAAAGGGGGCAAAGAAGAGCTTTGAAAAGATGCATGCTAGTAAAGCGTATTTGGATGCTGATGGTAATGATTCAGGAGAGAGGGGAAGAGAGAAAAGGGCATGGTCTCAAGGCCAAGTCCTTAAGAAAGCACGACAGGAGGGGAGATAGGGCATAAAAGATGGTTAGCCTTAGAAAGGAGCAAGGGTTTTTGTTTTTTTTCCTGCCTATTCTAGTAAGAGGGAAGGCAGAATACGTATGTACAGATGCAGATGGGTTGTTGGGCTCTTTTTTGGGAATATGGCAAATTCTCATTTAATTGTATGTTATTGTCTGTGTGACATTTTAGGAAAGATTTTCAGCTCCGAACAAGATTTGGGGACTGTCTCAGTTTGCCAGGCTGCAATTACAAAGACCACACAATGGGTTGGCTTAAACAAAGGTAATTTATTGGCTCTTGGTTTGAGATTAGCAAAAATCTAAAAACAAAGGGTCAACAAGGTATTGCTTTCTCCCCAAAGTCTCTAAGTTCTGGTGTTGCCTGCTGGCAGTCCTTGGGGCTCTTTGGCCTGTATCTCTGCTTCCACTCATCACATGGTGGTGTCTTCTCCTTTTTCTTCCAGGTTACTGCTGACTTTTGGCTTCTGCCTCCTTCCCTTGGCTTTCTCTCTCTGAATTTCTTCTGCTTATAAAGGACTCCAGTAATCTGGTTTAAGGCCCATCCTCATTTAATTGGGCCACACCTTAATTAAAGTAACATCCTCAAGAGATCCTATTTGCAATGAGTTTGCACCCACAGGAATGTGGATTAAGATCAAATCCATGTCTAAATTGGGGTACATAATCCAGTCTACCTCAAGGTGTGCTGAGATGGTGTTCAGCAGTCTTCTTGGAGTGGGGAGTGGAATGAGATGATTGTCTGGTAGGCTTGAGAGTCTGAAGTTTGAAGGGAGCCTGCCACCCCAGTTGTGCCCCCTTTCTCCAGCAGTGTCCATGTGCTTTGGTGCCAGTGCAGAGTTGTTTGGGATTTCACCAGATGACTGTCTGAAGGAGAGAGGGGAAAAGGAGTTGAAAGAGTTTGCTAAGGTGCGATGATGAGGCTGAACCTTGGCATGTACACTGGGCATGGGTGGGGAGAGAGTGCAGCAGTGGTAGGGGGGAGGGAGGAAAGGTCCTGAGGAGCACTGGGCGCTGCTTACTGGAGCAAGTGAGTGGGAAGGAGAGGAAGAGTCCTTAGGAGAGTGGCAAGTTTGAAGTTTATTTCAGAGGTTAGTGAAGTGGTTACTGGTGCTGATAGGTTTGGGGTAGATACTGTGAGTGGGTGTCTGAAGTGGGTGGAAGAGTTCTCTGGAGCCAAGGAATACTGGCTATGGGATGGAATAACTACCCAGATGATGAGACAAGTAGTCTTGGAGAGCAATCAGTAGGTGTGACCTGGCTGTGAAAGCTGTGGGCTGGGTGGTTCCGTGGATGGTGACCCCTTCAAGGACTTGAAGTTTTGGAGCAGGGAAGACATCTGCCCTAGGTCTAGGGCCCCAGGTCTTTGGGCCCTGTTGGATTGGTTGGCAGACAGAGAGCATTTGACTCATACCAGCCAGCTGAGTGTTCAGCAAGTGTTTCACTTACTGAAAGGCTTCTTTCCCAGGCAGAGCAGGGCTACGAAGAGCAAGGAGTTGAGAGGACTTCTCATCTGAACCACTGTTAACATCTGAGTGGAGCCAAGCTGCCTGTCTGGCTCTGTTGGAAATGAACCTGTACACTTGGCCCAAATCTGCCCTTTTTTTTTTCCCTCCAGCCTGTTTCTGCCCTGCCTTCCCTCTGGTGATCCCTTCAAGATGGCACGTGAGAAGGATGTGCTCTGTCGAGAAGAACTTGGCTGTACAGGCAAAGACATGAGCTAGAAAGGAGAACAAATGCTTATTCATTCAGTGCTTCCCATTAACCAGGGCTTTTTTTTTTTCCCCCTTTCTTAAAAGGGAACCTTAAAAAAAAAAAAAAAAAAAGGAACCTTTAAGAAAGGCGAATTTCCAGGCCTTCCTTAGAATTTAGGTCCCATCATGGGATTCTGTTTTTCTTGGGTTTCAATGAAAGGAGTAAATAGCCTAGTAGGTTGAAAGCATGATATGGATATTAGGAGCTGTTGCGGTTTTGGCATTAGGAGGCACATCGCCAGACTCCTTATTGATACATCTTATTTCTATTTACATAATAAATTCTTAGAATAGTGCCTGGCATATATATGCGCTCCATAAATGCTTTACACGTATTAGCTCATTTAATCCTCACTGCAGCCCTAGGAGATAGGTACTATTATTTTGTCCATTTTATAAGTGAGGAAACAGAGGCACCAAGGGATTTAATAAGGTCACCCAGCTAGCGAGTGGTGGAGCTGGGATTTGAGCTGGAGCAATCTGGCTTCAGAGTCTAGGTTCTTACACATTTTGCTTTAAGGCCTGTGGATCTTTCCATACATCTTCACTAAAGAATAATGGTGACTGCTGTGCCAATAATTGTTGGTTTTTGTGTGCTGTGCACCATGCTGTGTGTTTCAGATGCATGGGTAAGAATCTTCATCCTTGTAAGGTATTATAAGCCCATTTTACAGAGGAGGAAGTAACGGCTCAGAGCAGTTAAGTAACTTGCTCAAGTGCTTGAGTCTGGATTCAAACTCGGATCTTTGATGTCAGAATCCTGCTCTTCCCTGAGCAGAGTGGCCATCCTGGAAGGCTGTGATGCTCTCCTTCCCTTCAGACTCACTTGGGGCCCCAGAGCACCCAGTTGGGCCACAGGCAGGGAGGGGGGCCCACGTTTCTCCAGGCCCGAGTTGGAGGCCACATGTGCTGCCCCAGGGAGGCCAGCAGAGACCGAGCTGGGCTCTCAAGGCGCTTAAGCCAGCTGAACCTCTCTGCGTCCCTTGCTCCCTCTTAAGCCCAGCTTTTCCCTAAAGCTTTGGAGAGCTTTTCCTGCGTGAAGAGATTAGGCTGGTGTATGCACACGCTAATGCCCAAGGGACTGCCCGGTTCTGGTTGGCGTCAGGAGGAGCGGTTGCTAGTGAAGTGCCTGCGCCTTGGCGAAGCCCTGGGAAGGGTGGGGACCATCTGTGCTGTCCTGTAAAGGAAATTGTGGTTTCTTTCTTTTCCTTTTTCTTTCTTTCTTTCTTTCAGTTTATGGGAAAGCGAGACTGGTGTCTCAATTGAGTCTTTGTGGCGTTGTATTACAGAGAGTCACAGAAAATGTTCTATGTAAATGACTATGTGCCCTGATTAGAGCCTCAATAGACGCCATTGTGTCATATTGCTATTATTGGCGGTTGCAGGATATTAAATGATATTCTCATCAGGCTGAAAAACTTCAGTGTTAGCAGTGAAACTCGGGGTTAATTATACTGCTCTGAATTAGAGCATAGAATTAAGTTGTAGGGAGAGCAATGCTATTGCTTTCCCTGTTCTGTCTCCTTAAGGGTTGTCCTTGCGGGTTTGATCAGAATATTTTTTAACCCATGTTCTAAATTTGTCCTCCTGGCATTTTGCTGTCCATGAGTTACTACCCCTTTTGGTCTTGGGAAACACAGGGCCAATTTATAGGACAGTTGGAGAGGGGGAGAAATGGTCTCCTTGAGGGTGCATTCTTTTCAGTCAATAGCCGGATAAAAAATAGCAGAAGATTTAAGTCTTAGGGGAATGCTGGATTCTCTGGAGGGGCCGCTTTAATTTAGCTCTTGTCTCTTCTGCCTTTGAATTATCGGCTCCTCTGATCCTGGCTCACCTCTTTGAAGAAATGACACACTGACCTACATCTCAGCCGAAACAGATAGAAGAGTCTATCTCTGCTCTGCTCCTCCTTGGCGCTCCTACCACAGCCTACCAGGGAATCTCTCCCAGGGCTGAGACTGGCCCTCTCTGGTTTCATGTCATTGACTTCTCTGCCTTGTTTTAATTGCAGAGCTTCGCTCAGAGCCCTTCCTGATTGTAAACTTCCTGCATTCCTTTCACTTCTTTTGTCTGTAAATTTCGTGTCACTTGTATAGGGGTCTAAATCCGGGTTTGTTTTTTTTTTTCTCTTTTTTCCTTTAGTGCTATGTGGGTTTTGATTATAATTATTAAAAAAATATTTGTAAAAGGATTTATAGTGGTGGCTTCATAGTTTATCATGCATGCTTGTCCCCCCCCACCCCTTTTGCTATTATAAATCACATTGCATTGGCAGTTAGCCTGGGACAGATTCCTAGAAATGAGTTTACTGAGAGTCTGAACTTAAGAGAAAGGTAGGATTTAAATCCAGATCTGTCTGCCTTAAAATCCAGAGCTCTTTTTATTACGAATTCTCCTGTGTTTTGCATGTCAGGACTCCAGAACCCTCCCAGAGAAGCTGGCACACACTGTTCCAGCTGCTCTGTCTCTCTTTTCTTCTTCTCTTTTTAATCTGAGCATGGTTAACTTTTCTCAGGAGCAGCACCTGATAAGCCAACTTAAAGTCACCTTTACCTGGACTGAGCATAGGTTGTCACACATAGCATAGGCAAATATCACATTTTAAAGAACATCACATTGTTTAAAAATGTCATTTTGAATAAAATATAGTTTGAAGACCATGTTGAATGTAATTGGGTCTGCCCAGCTCAAAACTCTTGCTAGTACCTTATATATTAAAAGCTACTTTTAATATATAAAATAGTCTTTTGGAAGCAGACTCCTAATGGATACAGCCGCATTTTCCAAACTGTATTTTCTCTCAGGATCAGAAGATAATATGAGGTGAGAAACAGGCTCCTTGTTCAAACAAACTGGGGAAAGCTCCATTCTAGGGAGATTCTCAGAGCACTGCAAGGCCTGTTTGATTCTGTGGAAGCCAGCATTTCCCACAGAACACCTGGTGACACCTGTGGAAAAGGGACCATCAGAAGAACAATGCCCAGCTGAGGGTGAAATTCCCGACTCCTAGCTTTTAAGCCCTGTGTCATGGCCCCATCTGTCCTAACTTCCCAGCTCCATTCTCCAGTTTCCTTTCTGGACACTTTGCTCTGGACATGTAACCACCTGCTCTTTCCTTTTTACCTTTGGTTCTTTCTGGCCTCTGTGGGTCTACCTGTGCATTTCTCTCCATCAGGACTGCCCTTCCCTCATCTCCCCGTGGCATTCGACCATTTTTCAAGGCTCATTTCAGAGCAGCCTTCTTTGCTTTATCCTTCTACGTTGGATTGGAGGTATAACCTCCTTACAGCTGCCCTCTGAACCTGTTGTACACCACAGCTTTCTCCCTGGTGTTCCAGTTACTTGTGTCCATGTCCTTTTGACGTGATTCACCTCCTTGAAGACGAGAGGCAGTTTTCTTGTCATTCCTGTGGTATGGTTGCACTTGTTCAGTATGTGCTTGTTGAACAAATATTCATGATGTCAGCTAATAGTTCCAGTGGTGGGAGGGCCTGACAACAGCATTGGCAGTGGAGGCGTTTCCATAGCAATCTCTACACTGACCTCAAGCAGGTCAGCACCTGCCTTTTCTGCCATTCTGCGTGGCTGGGAACGACAGCTTCGCATCTGAGTTTTTTCTGATCAGTTAAATGAAAGTTGCGTCTATACGACTACTACCGATAGCCTCCATTTTTTGAGCACTTCTTTGTGCTAAGTGCTTTATGCATGCTCTCTCTTTAATCCTTACATCTCCAGAGAGGACGCTTTTCCTTATTCAGGCAATGACAGAAACTATAGCCCAGGTAGGCTAAAAAATGGGCTCCATTAAGGCCATAGAGTAAGTGGTAGTACAGGGAATTAAACTCAGGTCTGTCTGACTCCTGAGTCGTTACTCACCTAGACTGTACTGTCTTTCGCCAAATACAGCAGTGTGTATGTGTTTGGGGGGTGGGGAGGAGGCATTTATTGGTTTATTGAATTGATCCTGGAACCTTCCTCCTGCTTTCATGCCCCGCTTTCTCTTTCAGAATAGCAACATTTCCTTTTCTCTCCTGGCCGTGGAATTAAATGTGGTTCATTTACCCAGTTTTACAAGTTTTCTTAATTCTGTTTTTCCTTTTCTCTTATTTTTGAAGCTGTGTTGAGAAACTGGCTGATGGGAAGCTCAAGGGCTCCCACTGTCAAGTTTGATAGTAAGAGTTAAGTGTCTCCCCTGGTCTGCCTTCTGCCCCTTAGGTCTGCCTTCTGCCCCTTCTTTGCATCACCGAGCCTTTCCAAATTCCACCGCTCAGATTTGTTTGCTTTGGAGATAAACTGCAGGTAGGTGTTAGTTCTTACCAAAGTTCCCAGATAGCACTGGCTTTGCTAAACATCTATCACAAGACCCTCAGGATGCTGTATACGTTTGTCCATGAGTGTGTGTGTGCGTGTGCACGTGCATGCGTGTGCACAGCAGATGCACCTAGGCAGATGTGAACCTTTACGGGGAGTAAAAGAAATTCTTTCCCCAGAGCCAAAAGTTAGATACTATCCTTATGTACACAGCTTTGACAGCGATTCCATATGTTTTGCTCATCTTTATTTTTTCTGCGGCCTCCACAAATTTATTTCCCACACTGCTCCACCAAACGGAGAGATGTTTCCAAATGCAGATCTGATACTAGCACTCCACTTGAAAATCCCACTTTGACCCCTGGTGTCCTGAGGCTGGAGCCCAGCCTCCTCAGGGCGATCGGTGGGCCTGCTCCCCATCTAGCTGCTTCTCTTATGTTCTTCTCCTGTGTTCTCTGCAACCAAGGAGAACTCGCGTCTTTCCTGCATGTGTGCGCCTCTCTTCTCCAGGCCTTTTGGGCTGCATGCTCTGCCCACGCCCCCCTTCTCCACCTGGCCAATTCAGGTTGGCCCCTTCTGGGGTCTGCCCCAGATGCCCACTCTGTGCGTTGCGTGTGCTTTCTGTAGCTTGTCGCTGATCCTCGCGGTGTTCTCACGCCATTGTGTCATTACCTCCTTCACAAAGATGAAGAAACCCGGACTCTGTTACAGAATAGGCCGTGGCCTCGGAGCATTTCAAGGTGATTTCTGGATTAAAAGCTCAAAGGCACCGCCCTTGAGACCCAGGGAAATATCAGGACAATATATTTTAAATGGAATTTTAGGTGCTTGGACCCCTGGAGATTGCCAGCTGCCAAACTCTTGAGTGAATAGAGAGAGGGTTTTCTTTCTCAAGTAGTTTGCATTTACATGAAGGCTGAGTTGGAATTGTTTATTGACTCAACAAAGATACTATCTCTCTGAATAATTCAGAATCAAATGTCCCCATTAGACTGATTTCACCTTTTGTGAGGGACACAGGGCTGCTGGATGGGGCATTGTGGGGATGGGAGCTGTGTTACAAGGGGTCTCTTCAGTGTCTTCTTGGTCATATGAATTTTATTTGCCCAGTAAGACATGACTGAGGCTCTGAAGAGTCAAAGAAAACATCTCTCTCATGTTTTCCTCATGACTGGAGCACTCTGTGTCCTGAATTGTTGCTCCACTGGAGCCAGAACGTGGTGTATTTTCCTAACGTTTGAACCAATGGGCTTTTCATTTTGGGGCAGTTCAGGTAAAGATTTTCTGGTGCTCATGTGTGGCAAGGAAAACACGTCATTTCTCTTTTCTCTCTCTTACTTTGAAAAAAAAAAAAGCATATTTTGAATTACATGACTAATCTTAGCAAATTTACTAGAAATTGATGTTCTGCCAATTATCGGAAATCCCTTCCCCTCCCCATTCTCCCAAACCAAAACAGTGCTATGAACTGGATGGAGCTAGGAGGATTTTCAGAACCCGAGGACAGCAGTGCATAACATTTGAGACATCTGAAAGGAAAAATCTGTGGTCCTGAGCTCTGACTCTGTTTTGCCTGTT
The DNA here is from genome assembly GCA_029593785.1 of Cabassous unicinctus. Lineage (NCBI taxonomy): Eukaryota > Metazoa > Chordata > Mammalia > Cingulata > Chlamyphoridae > Cabassous > Cabassous unicinctus. The sequence continues at coordinate 34,344 of JAQZBX010011343.1, forward strand.
GGGGTGTGTGTGTGTGTGTGTGTGTGTGTGTGAGAGAGAGAGAGAGAGAGAGAGAGAAGGAGGAGGCTGTCAGAGCAGAAAAACAGGGCTTCCTGAATGAAATGGGAGACCCAGAGAGAGACCATAGATAATCATGATTTCCAGCCCTTGAATCTGACTCAAGATCTCAATAAAGTTTTTTAAAAAAAATTATTTGTGAATCCATTTAGATAAAAAGTATTATAAAAACATCAAAATATACCTGGTAGACTGTCTTATGAGAAGGAATAACATCCTACACAGTATTGACCCGTGAAATCTGAACTTGGTGTTAGCACATAAAATGGCCCTCACAGCCTTTAATCACGCTCTCTTTTGGGTGGAACCTTCTCTTTTAGCCCCGTATTCATAAAAGGGGCCACATTTAGGCTGAAGTTGTTTTCTTTTCCAGAAGAGCAAACCCACGCCCCTCAGACCAGGAAGCTGCAGGCACAGGCTGGGGAGACCAGCGCCTCTTGGCCTAGAGGCTTTGGAAGCTGAGGTTCAGCCAGTGCAGGAAAATCAGAGGTTTCTTGTCTTTAGAAGAAGTTCAGTGTTCAGTTACCTAGGACGAGTGCCACCTGTGTGAGACTGGGGAAAGTCAAACCAGAGTGAGGAAGGAAATGGTTGAATAATTCTTTTTTTTTTCTTTCTTTTTCTTTTACCCCCATCAAGAGGGCTATTTCAAAATTGGCAAGGTCCACTGAAACGGATCCAGGGGTCCTCGGGGTGGGGGTGGGGGTGGTGTCTCTCGGTAGGTGCAGCCATAGTTGACTAATAGTTGCCGTTCACCAAGGGTTTGTTCTGTGTTGGCAGCATGCTTAATCCTCCTAACCGTCCTGTGGGTTGGGGAGGTGGAGGCTTAGAAAGGGTGAGAGACTCTCCCAGACTCTCCCAGCTAATGAGTGGCTTTCAAGTCCACTCTTGGTTGGCAGTTCAGAGGAACCTTCGATGTCTTCAGAAGATGATAACTGCATCCCCTCTCCACTCCCTCTGAAGGAGAAGCATACTCCTTCACTGTTGTTTTGATATTCTGGAAAGTTCCACAACCGGCCATCAGTTTGCTCCATGGGCTCCAAAGGTGCCTCCTGTTTCCCCCTGTGGCAAGGATTGGTTATGTGGGAAAGGCGGGAGAGCGTCCGGTGATCTGGCCCCAGGAGGCCTTTGCCCGCGGCCTACACAGCCGCCAGCGGGATGATGTCCACGCTAGTGGTTCTCATGTGTTTATTTTGAGGTATACGCACTTCTTGCTTGGATGGGGTTGAATTGGTTCCTCCCCAGCTGGACGGAGGGTTGACTTCCTCAGTGGGGCCCACCTGGGTGTGTGTGGGGGTGACCTCTAGTGAGGACCAACTGTATGGTTGGGCAGATTCGCAGCTGCTCTGAGGTCAGGCCTAACGGGTGCTGAGGACCTGAGAGGAATTAGGTTAGGATCCCAGGGACTAGACTGGGGCTGGGATGGTTGCATGTGATTTTTCAGCATAAGTCTAAGGAACCTCCAAAATTGGTTGGCTGGCCTGTGACCTTGAATAAAGGAATGACTCATTTGCATAACAAACACCTTCCTATGCATTAACTGGGTTTTGGTCTTTGTAAGAACCCAATACAACGGGTAGGTCAGGTCAGGTGGTTCTCTCTCCCCATTTCATGCATTAGAAAATTGAGGCATGTTTAGGATCATAAAGTAGCGGGCATTCGGACCTGTATCTTCCAAATCTGGTGTTTTTTCCCCTGCTCTGGTAAAACCGGGTGTGGACACAGGCTAAAGTCATGCCTTTAGTGACCAAAGCTATGGGGGAGGGAAGGGCTAGCTGGATGTAGCAGTGACCAAAGACAGAGTCGGAGTTGGTCTCATCCACTGTAGGTCCCTAACCTCTGACAGGGCCTGTTCCTCAGTAAGTGTTTGCTGAGAATAGGAAAGAATCACTCACTTGTGGGTGTGATTTTGTTTACTTGCTCAACGGCTTTCAGAATTGCCCTCCTTCCCTTTGAGACCCACTCCTCTTTCCTCTCTGGGTAACAACTCTTACCCTGGGAAGGAGATTGGTGCTGAGCAGCGCCCTTCCCCCCCCAGACTCTCGGACCTACGATTGTCCTTTGGTATCATCCATAACTTTTAGGCTCAATGCATTCACTTGAGGTCTGGATTTTGTAGCTTGCTTCTGATACAGATCTGGGAGGGCATCCTTGTAACCTCTTTATTTTGACAGCTGGGGAGGGCAGGTCCTGGAGAGGTTTTGGGAGCTGCCTGGGGCCTCCCTGTGAGCAGTGGCACAGCTGGGCTTGAACCTGCAGCTTCACTGCAGTGCTTTCTCTGTAGGATTTGTTTCTACCCTGCATCCCAGTGGGTGACCTTGGACTGTGAACTTGGACTACAAGTGGACTCCTAGAGTGGTCAGGGCCTTCCTTTGAGATCTAAGTCCCACCAAGGAGTTCTGTTTGGTTCCTGCCACATGGGGCTGAGAAGAACATCTTTTTCGTGCAGAACGATGGTGGGAGGATCTCTTTGTCCAAGTCAACACTTGGGACCATTTGCTCAAGACTCTTGCAGCTCTCAGAATCTCCCAGGGATTTTTGATTTGGAAGTTTGGTTTTCTCCCCGTTCTTCTGCCACCCTTATCTCTAGCTGCCTTTTGTTTTTGAGCTCCTCATAGTTATATGGGCAGCCACGGTAGCAGGGAACCGGTGGAGCATTCGAGCAGCGTAGCTCTGCTCCTGAGAGAGTGGAGCTGGCTTCCTAGACTGTCTTTGGGTCATTTGAGTAGTTGGGGTCCTGGTTGTTTGCTCTCCTGGTCTGAGTTCTGCAGGCCATGGCTCTGACCTGCCTTCCCCCAGAGGGCTGAGGGGCCGGCCACCTGGCACTTAAAAGTACAGTTATATAAGTGTTCTTGTGAATCAAGGAGAAAGTGAAAGTGCCACCTGATTGTGTGCAGAGAGGGTGTGGCCATTTTCAAAGTTTTGTTCTGTTTGTGATCTCATTTGAGCCTTCCCTGGGGTGCGCTGCTGCCGCTTAGCAGGCACTCACCATGGAAGGCCCTGCCCGAGGCACTTGCCTATACATTAGCTCCTTCAACCCTCACCATAATACAGGGAGGTGATATTATCTCTGCCTTTTGGGTAAAGAAGTGGAGACTTAGAGCCATTTGCCCAGGGTTACTTTCATTCATTGGTTCATTCGAGAGATAGTTATTGAGCCCACTATATGCGGAAGCCTGTCCTAACTCAGCCTCGGTGGACAAGAAGGACAAGGTTCTGGGTCACATCAAGCTGACAGTCACGGGATGAAAGTCCCTTATTTTGTTGTCTATCGTGGTGGTGGAGTGTGGTGAGTAGGGATGGGCACCTGGGACTGGAGAGAGAGTTAGGATTTTAGCCCAGATTACTCCAATGCTCTCTACTAGTAGCACCAGGTCAATCAATACCCCCTGTCCCTGGGCGCACCCCTGCCCGATGTGCATTATTTGCATAGTTTACATATGTGTAAACTTAGGCTCAGAGTGGCTGGGCAACTTGGCCACAGTTGCACAGTAGCTGAGCTAGAAATTGAGGTGAACCCTCAAACATGCTTGTGCTAAAGGAAAGAGGATGCCCTGGACCTCGTCTTGTAACCCCGAACCTGAGGGTGTGGGTTGTCTGTGGTCTGCGGGTCAGAGAGGCACATCTGGCACTAGGGTCACATTCCAGTTGACCCCTCAAATTTGTCGCCAGCATTAACCTATATTAACCCTGCTCAAACTTGTGGAAAGCAGAAGTCTGGAAATTCCAAGTTGAGCGACCAGTGACCTCCTTGCCACACGTGAGCATGAATGTGACACAGGGTTGGGGAGGGTGACGTGGCCTTGGGCAGATGCCACTGTGGTTCTCTTTGGAAACAAGTTCCACTGCACATGCAGCCCTCCATCTTTTAGGGGCCTCTGTGGGGCTGTGAATCTCCCCAGTTGGTTGTTGCTTTAATTTGGTTCTGGCCATTAAGTTAATGGCTTTCTGGGGGGAATTCCTTGCAGTGAGTGGGCATTTTGGGGGCTCCATCTGAGGCCCCTGGACACTGCAGTGTCACTTACCATCCATATTACTTAAAGGACAAATTGAAGGGGCTGGGGCTTTAGTCCACTCCTCTTCCCTTGGGGCCTACAGAAGTGACCTGACTAACTTAGACTTTTCTTTCACCACCAGTTGCTGACCTGGGAATGTTCTGGCACTTGGGCCCCTCCTCGACCCTGCCTTGGCTTTGTAACTCATTGCCCCATGCAGGACACCTTTAGGGTGATCCCCAGAAACTCTGCTCAGTTGCTGGTGTCTTAGTTTCCCGGGACTGCCATAACAAGGTGCCACGCACGGATGGCTTAAAACTGTAGAAACTCATTGTCTCATGGTTCTGGAGGATGGCAGCCTGAGATCAAGCTGTTGGAAGGGGTCACGCTTCGTCTTAAACCTGTGGGGGAGAATCCTTCCTTGCCCCATCTAGCTTCTGGTTTTTGCTGGCAATTCCTGGTGTCTCTGCCTCAGTTGTCACATGACATTCTCCCTCATCTGTGTCCTCTTCTTATAAGGGCACCAGTCATACGGGATTAAGGGTCTGCCCCAATCCAGTATGACCCCATTTAAATTGAACTAATTCCATTTGCAGTGACCCTATTTCTAAATAAGGTCACCCTCATAGTTACCAAGGGGTTAGGACTTGAACATATCTTTCTAAAAAATTTTTTTTTTACTTTATTAGATAAGTTGTGGAATTACAGAACAGTCATGCATAAAATACAGGATTCCCATATACCTCCTTATTGTTAGCACTTTGCATTGGTGTGGAACATTTCTTACAATTGAAGACAACACATTTTTATAATTGTACTATTAACTATAGTCCATGGTTTAATGAACATATCTTTTTTTTTTTTTTGGAACTTACGCAAAGATTCTTTACTTCACAATTCTTTTTTTTTTATGTTTTTTTACTTTATTTTGTACATCTAATAATTGAAAATATAAACAATAATTGAAAAATAAGAAGAAAACAGTTGAATAAAGACATACATTTCTCTATTAAATGTACTGGATACATAAAATTTTTTTTGAATCATACAATATGTTACACAATATATTTAGTTCATAGTATCTGGCTTGCTTCGCTCAACATAATGTCCTCCAGGTTCATCCATGTTGTATATGCTTTACGACTTCATTTCTTCTTACAGGTGCATAATATTCCATCGTGTGAATAGACTATAGTCCATGGTTTAATGAACATATCTTTTTAAAAAATATATTTTTATTACAGAAGCTGTGCACTTACAAAACAGTCACGCACATGTGTAGAGCATACAACAGGCCTTCACCAACACATCACCATTGTGGAACACTTGTTACAGATTGTGAGATTATGGCCCATAGTGCACGTTAGCACATTTTCCCCATAACCCCCTATTGTTAGCACAGTACATCTTCGGCATTGATGCAAGAATATTACAGTATTGCTGTTAATGAACATATCTTTTTTGAGGGACACAATTCAACTTGTAACGGTGTCTCTTCTTAGAGAGCCCCAAGCCACCTGAGATCCTTCAGCCTCCCAAATGTCCCTGCCCGCTGCTGGGAAGACTCTGCTCTCTCTGCCAGATGCCTCTCAGGCTGGTTGCTCTACAGTTTATAGCTATGATGGTTTTACCACCCAGAAGTTTGAGCTTTGCTGAAACTTAGTAGTCACTAGTGTATTTAGTGCTTGTGAAATGTCGGGCACTAGAGCATGCTAAACACTCCATGTTCATAATCTCACATCATTTTCACAAATGTCTTAGGAGGCAGGTATTTGTCTTGTCCCCATTTTACTGCTGAAGAGACCAGAGGCTTGGATAGACTAAATCACCCATCCGAGGTCACACGGCGGAGGGCGGGGATCGGCGCCTCCCTGGGAGAACACAGTTCTGATTAGAAATAAATCTTGATTTACAATCCTGAGGCAAGAGTTGTATTTTAAGGATCCCCTCAGCTTTCCTCTCTTAAGCATTCAAGTTATGGCAGGGGTTTTCAACCTTGGCACCATCGACATTTGGGGCTGGATATTTCCTGTGCATTGTAGGAGGTTTAGCAGCACATCCCTGGCCTCTGCCTTCTAGGTGCCAGTGTGTGACAAGCATAAAATGTCTCCTGGCATTGCCAATGTCCCCTGGTGGTGGTGGTGGTGGGGTTGTGAAATTGCACCTGGTTGAGAACCACTGAGTTACGGGGACCATTTCAAACCCTAAACCGCGAAGCATGGAAAATGGAGATGGAGAAGGTAGAACATTTAAAATCAGGGCGGTCTTAGAAAACTCGGAACATGCTTCTGCTTTAGTACAGTCTTCTATGAGGAAAGGTAGACCAACAACAATTTTTATGTGGGGATAACCTTTCACAACAAACCCTACCTTTTGCTGCAGGCCTCTTGGAAGCCTCATATATGAAGCCCCTTAAAGAATTTTGTCTTCAGGCACTGGAAACATGGGGGGTGGGGTGGAGCATAGTCTTAGATGTAATGAAGTTTCGTGGTTACAAGTAATTTTTGTTGAAATGAACCAGGTGAAAATGAGAAGGTCCTCCTTGAGTTTCTGACATATGATGAATGCACAATGAATAGAACATTTCTCTGCTTTCTTTAGCGCCCCGTGTGAACTTGCTCTTCAGGTTTCACTGCTCCCCTTGTCAGATGGATTGAGAAATGCATGCTTTGTGGTGTGTGTACACGAGCCTGTAAGTTTTTGCACACGTGGCTGGTAAACCTGTCACGTTTTGTCAAATGTGATTTTCCCCCCTCAATTCAATTTATAGTTTCCCTTTGTTTACACATTCATTCCACAGAATTCTCAAGTGTCTGCTGTTGCCAGGCTGTATTTTTTTTAACTTTTTTTTGAAGTACCAAGACCGCGAATGTAGGAGGAAGCTGGTGCTCAACCACTGAGCCACGTTGGCTTCTCTGAGTTGTTTTTTTTGTTTGTTTTGCTTTTTTGTTTTTTCAGGAGGCACCAGGAACCGAATCCGGGACTTCCCATGTGGGAAGCTCAACTGCTTGAGCCACATTGCTCCCCTTTTTTTTTTGACTTTATTTTGTACATTTAATAATTGAAAATATAAACAATTAAAAACTAAAAAGTAAACACAGATTAATAAATATATACATTTCTCAAATGTACTGGATACATATAAAATTTTTTTGTATCAAACAATATGTTACACAATATATTTGGTTCATAGTAACACATTCTTACAGTATTTTTATTTCAAAATAATTTCAAACGTGCAGGGCAGTTGTAAAAATAATACAAAACCAGGATACGTTTGAAGCCTCTGGGCATTTCTTTGAAAAGTTAATTGAATTGTAGAGCATGTAATTTGCTGAGATACCTTGTGCTGAGAAAATCCCATTTATGAAAACCTTAAATAGGACAGTAATATTAGGGAACAATTTTCAGATGATAAAATCAGATTATAAATGAATTTTTTTTTAGATTCGGAGAAATAGAGCTCCCTCCTATTATGTCATAAATAACGGTTCAGTCTGCAAATTCCCTTTACATGCACTTTTTCAGGAACACGCATATAAACTGAGGTATAGTGTGGCTCTTTGTGTAGCGGGCAACCTTATGTTGAGTCTTGTGTTTCCATACATCTCGTGAGAGTGGCTGGCTTTCAGGAAATGATTCACTTGTCAGTCTGGTAACTAATGGAGGAGTTTTGAGAAAGTGCTTGATGAACAGCTCTATCTTTTATCTGTACTAATGTAGCTCCATCAGGGGTGACAGCCAATTAACTGAGGCATTCTTTTTTTTAATCCCACAATAGCCATTATTTTTATTCCCAGGGTTTAAACCCCCTGCTTTAGAAAGATAATAATAGCTACCATTTGGAGTCCTTGCTATTATTAGTAGTAAACTCAGAAGTTAAATACCTGAAACAGGATGACAGGGCAGGTAAGTGGTAGAGCTGGGGTTCCAACCTGCACTTACCACGAGGCTCTCCTGCCTTGTGCTTTAGAGAACTGGGGAAGTGAAGAAAGGTAAGATGAAAAAAATAAAAGCTTTGGGGAGTAGATGTAGCTCAAGTGGTTGAGCGCCTGCTTCCCATGTACGATGTCCCGGGTTTGGTCCCCTATACCTCCTAAAAACAAAAACAAACAATCCCTTGCACCTCCTAAAAAAAAAACCAACTTCCTTTCATCTTCTATCTAGAGGTCAACATTGCTAACATTTTGCTCTATTTCCTCATGGCTTTATTCACCAGAATACATTGTTATACATTGTTATGAAACTGATCATATTGCTTACGTAATTTTCTGTATGCTGTCTGCCTCAATTAATGTCCTATTATGTTTTCTCATGTTTGTTCATTGTTTTTTTAAAGTACCATCTTTAACAGCTGCATAGTATTCTGCCATCCATTGTAACATTTTATTTAACTGTTCTGTTGTTGGGCATTTAGATGTTTCTCATGTGATTTGGTAGCATCAAGGCTATATGATTGGTCAGGCTGGAGCTGGAAGATTCTTAACATTTGACTCCCATGCCAAGC
>JAQZBX010011344.1:0-15390 GCA_029593785.1 Cabassous unicinctus
AAGGAAGCTAATACATCATTGAAACTTGTCAGAAGGGATATTTCTAAGACTCTCTGGATAACTGTGCCTGGAATGAATGGAATGACTGAATAACCATAGGGTATAGGCTTCTTTAGGGAAGGAATTGGATTTTTCCTGTACTATGTCTTTTATTTCTTTTTACCAGAAATAAAAAAGATACCTGTTCTATGATAGCTATATTAAGATTTTCTCTGTAGTAATAGTATAATAGAAATTCTGTAGTACTAAAAAAGCACTACCTAAAGAAATGTTACATTTCATGATATACCTGATGACAGAATTAAGAAGGAGGATGAAGTAGTTAAATGAAACTTGAAGAAGATAATCAAGAAATAGTAGAAATGAGCTATGTATATAGTGAAGGCAAACCCAGGCTTATTCCTCTTAAGTACTTGGGAGGCTTGAGGATAGGTATTGCTCAAACTCTGGAATGGCTGATCAGTACTGATCTATAATGATTCCATTTCGGTAACTTCAGCATTGCATGTTTCTCTTACTCTACTGACAATAGCAGCCTGGCCTCTTCTGAGGTGCTGTGCCATGGGCACAATGTGGACTTTGGAGGCAGATATCCAGCTCAAATCCCAGCATTCCCACCACCTATTGACTGTGTGATCTTGGGCAGGTCACTAAATTTACATGGCACAGAGGCTCACAAGAAATAAAAAGCCTCCAGCTAGCTGAAGGCTCAGGGAAATCACTTTAATGCAAGGAGCTTCCTGTTGGCAGTGAATAACCTGCAACTGGGTATGAAGCTTTCCATGCTTCTCACATTTCCATTTAAGAAGTGGCAAGAATTGCCCCTTGATGAGAGCAAATATGTAATTGCAAGGACTTCTTTCTGGCCTCTGGGCAAGAATGCTCCCGTCTCTCTGCTTGGGGCTCCTGAACCCCTCTCTGCACTTTCCTCCATTCTCAGAATGCTTTCAGAGTGTATCCTCCTTTAAGTCTTCAGTCAGGCTCATTTACTGGGATATCCCTTCATTTGCACATCTGAATCCATAGTGAGTCTTTGGAACAAACTTATTTCACCCTTGGTTTTCATTTAGGTTAAGTCCCCCAACTAACTGATTTCTTCCTGTCCGCTCCTACCTTTTCCTTCCCAGACTCCCATTTATCACCCCTTGTGCTGCCATGTTCCACTTGCAAGTTCCAGCCCTCCCACAAGCCCAAGCATCCCCTAACCAGCATTTGACAATAAAGACCAAAAGCATTTGCTAAAAACACACACTTCTCTTTCCCTGGCAATGATTAGGCCAAATGATCCCAGTAACTGTGTGATAATTATTGGTTGATAAATCAGTCCCACCTCCCCTTCCCCATCACCCACAGTAAACTCCTTGTTAGCATGAGGTAGCATTGCAAAGTAGATAAGAGGTAGAGGTTCTGGAATATGATTGCCTGGGTTAATCATGCTAACAAATAAAAAATGCTTAGTTCTTGGAACTTGGTAAGTACCCAGTTTACCTATGCTAACAGTTCCTACATTCTCTGTACCCATCCCAGTGCCTTGCAAGGAAAGGGTGGTCAACTGTTGCTTGACCTCTTCATGGAGGTCACCCAACACAGCTTCTAGGACCCTCTACATTACACAATTCTCATCCCCCTCCTCCTTACTCTCCCAAGGTTCCCAAGTGGCCTAGCAGAGGTTCTTTACCACTGTGGAATCCTAAACCTCTCTGAGAACATGAAGCAAGGTGTGGACCCATAACTGTACATGTAACTTCTGGGTTCAAAACTCCCAAATACTCTCTCTGGACCACCCAAGTTAAGAGCCTCAGGTTAGAGGATTAATTCGTCAAATGGAGAATTTTTTTAAACCTGTTTTGGTATTGTAAGTCACCATTTTCTAATTTATCTCTTTTGGTGTATGTGGATTTTTATAAAATAAAAAGAGAATCCTGACAAAAGGGAGAGTAGAGTGATATAAGCTGACCCTCTAAATCTATATATCCTGAATTGGATCAAGTTGTAGAAGAAATAGTAAGCATAGTAACCAAGGGCATGGGCTCTCTAGTGGGACTACCTGGATTCCAGCCCCAATTCTGCCACTTACTGTTACCTAACAAATTTCCTAGCTTCTCTGGCCTCTGTTTTGCATCTGCAGAATAAAGATAATAAGTCTAACTGTCTAGGGTTATGTCAGTGATTAAATATGATAATACAAATGAAGTCCTTAGCAAAGTGCCTAACATATAGTATATTAAAATAAATTTTAGCTACTATTAAATGGTAAATCTATCCCATTTTCTTATTTTAAAACATTCTCAATATTTGACAATGTGACAGACTTCATGGAGTTGTGGCAGCAAATAATGATTTGCTCAAAGCTTTTTAGACAGAAAGGCACAAATCTGGAACAATATCTTGTGCCACGAAATAAATCTCCTTCCATCTACTCTGACCCCAAAGTAGTAATCTATGGGCAAGGATTAATAGAGCATTTGCCCTATGTAGGGAAAATGCTTTTTGCCCATTTTCTTTTAAGCCTTAAATATTTTAATACCTAGCTACTTATAAATACACTGCTACCATTCTGTGTTTGTTTAATGGCATACATAGCTTTCAGTTTTCAATTAAGTCCTGTTGTGGAAAAGTTGCGTTTGAATAGCAATCAGACCACATTGCTCTGCAGGACATTCATTTATACTTATCCACTCTGGTCCATAGTGACAACTGATTTTATAATAAGGTTCTGCTACTTATTGTGATCCAGAAATGAAATATCATGTTTAGTACTTACTTCTTCTTCCTAAATTTACAAAAATAACTGCCTTTAAGCAAAACACATGACCCAGGATCTTTGATTCTTCTGCCTGGGGCAATGTCAAGTCCAGATTCTAACTGTACAGTAGGTATTTCCATGTTCTGAATGAACCAGTATCTCATAGGGTTTGCATGTCATTTGTAAACAAATTAATCCATATGAATTGAGAACCTCTTTTCTATGAATTGCATCTGTTTCTTAGCTGTAAATTATTTAAGATTTGAATGGAGAGTGCCTTATTCAGACCTACTGTTTTATTGGCAAGTTCCTGAAAGAGCCAGATTAATCTCCCCATGATTAGGAAGCATACATTTATTTAAGGAGAAATTACTTTATATCCAAATTAGCTTTTATCTCCAGAAATCTTGTCCTAGGTGTGATTAACCATAAATAATTACCAATTTCATGTTGGTGAAATAAAAAATCATCAAAAGCTATTTGATGTAATTTATGACTTGACAGAAAAAAAGAGATTGAGTAGAGGTTCTATTTCAATGTTGGTAAATTTTTCCTCCACCAAATTCAGATGGAGGCTCAGAGATAGCAGTAATAATAGAGTGTAAAGAAAGAAAGGAAAAAAACTCAATCCTTTTTTCTCTGGAACTTTAATATTCAGTTTGAGTATGTGTTTTTTTGGCCAACTGAAAAAGCACATCCTATATCCTTTCAAGCTTTTCCTCTTCCTTTGAAGTGTTCGATGCTTTCGGGAACATTGGGAAGTCATTTTCTTTGGATTTCTGTTTCCCAATTTTCTTTATTTGGGTTTGTGCTTTGACACAGGTGCTAAAATACAGTATCTTTGGGGAAAAGCACCTTGAGGCTCATTGCCGCTTCCAGTCACATAGTAAATGTTCCCTTTTGGAGCCTGCAAACTGCTATCTCCACTCAAATGCTAAGCTTCTATCGCAAGTCATCCATTCCCACAGATGCCAGACCTAGCTGGACAGTGCCTCACGATGAGCAATGTGGATCGTATATCTTCCCTGAAGGAGACATTTATTTATCTACAGTCTCTTCAACCCGTAGGGGATTACAAGCCAGCTCCACAGCACTGCAGAGCCTCTCACCAGAAAAGCAAGCAAACTGCTCAGCCCAGTAATCAGTCTTTTCCTCCGATCTGCTCTTGCCCTTGGCACTTCTTCCATTCTTAATTACCACACTTGTCACCTAGAACCTGGTAGGATGAATGGCACAACCCATATCTAGGTGCGAACCACCTTCTCAGCAAATAACCTTTGCAGACACCAGAATTACAAACAACATAAAGGGGGCATGTCAGCCAAGGACAGGAGACGGAAAGAACATCTTGAGATGAACAATGAATGCAGTAGGCCTTGCCAGCTTTTGGTGATTGAATCACCTTGGAGAGTATAGATTCACAGGCCTTTAAAGTTTTTCTGGGGGCTTCTCAGCAGCCTGATTGGAGCATGAAGTTGGCATAGGAGACAGGCATGGGGGTCTTGCTTTCTCATCCATAATGGATTTGGTGAGGGTAGCACAATATTGTGAATGTACTAATAATACCAAAATTTACAATTGAAAGTGGTTAAAATGGGAACTATTGAGTTGTATATATGTTAGTACAATACAAAGTTAAACTAAAATAACACCACAGCCAAAGTTTGTCAAAGAAAAACACAATGACTGAACTTTGGGTGTCCCCAGGTTAGTTATTTCTATTTGTTATTTTATATTTTTATTTTTGCTGAGCTTTACAGCCTTTTGTCTGTTCTGACCCCATGCTCCTCCCTACTTTGTGTCCACCTCAAGTAACTATTGTCCATCTATGAGAGTTAGCAAAGGGCAAATCCTCAAACACATAGCAGCAGAATAACTGGGTTCATTGATCTTGACACCTCATTTTTCATAAATTTCCAAGCCCAGATCATTGTGTATAACAAGAAGAGTGTGCATCTCTTCTTTTTTAAAAATCTCTCCCTCTGCTTTAAAAAAAATTAATCTAGCTTTTTAATTTTTTTACTACTTTATTCCTATTTTCTATGCCTACACTTCTGCATTTTATTTTCTCTTCCCAGAGAGAATTTGTATGATCCTGTCATTTCATTTCCTTCACTGTTTTCTTAACTGTAATTGGGAAATGTGCTGACATATAGCTGGAGGCACATAGTTATGAGAATAGTTAGAACAAATTGATGGTGATGAAATCTGATCATGTGGTTGAAAGTTATAGTTGATGGTATGCTCTTACGAAAATAATTTTGTAGTTAAAGCATAGAATACTGAATTAGCCATTTGCTGGTATTCAACCACAAGGATTCTGGAAAGTATCAAGTTCATTCTTTAATTTTCCATGTGCCTAATTGCTTTTAATAAGAAGAAAAATGGAAATTATCCTGAAAATATAGTGATATAACAGTTATATCTCCTTGATGCTTCAATATTGCTTGTCATACATATTTTTAATTCTTAATGTCATGAAAGTTTTTTTAAATAAGGAGATAAATTCAATTAACAATACAATTCTTAAAGAGGTGAGGGAACTAGCTGCTGTTGTGCACTGATTATTTCCAGTTATTTTACATATACTATATATCTTAATCTGACAGCAATCTTGAAAAATTAGCTCCATTTTTTGTTTATCCCCATTTTACAGCTGATGAAACGTGAAGCTTAGAGAGAGTATTTTTCACAGCTAGAAGATGATGGAGCCGGGATCAAAGTTCAGATCAACCTAAATCCTAAACTAGTGCCCAAAAGCACATGTCCATTCCCTATGCCATTAACCAGGCTTAGTGGTTTACCAGGGTAATTGTAAATACTCATTGGCATTAACTTGTAACTATTGCATTCCACAGTTTGTCATTTTTAAATGTGGGGCTCCTTGGCTTGGGGCTGCATGACTCCAAACTCTGCTTCCTTTTTCACATGGCCTTGTGTGTGTCAAATTCCTCTCTGCCTTTCTCTTATAAGAACACTTCTCATTTTTTGAAATCCTGGATAATCTCCTCTTGAGGTCCTGAACTTAATTACATCTACAAAGACCCTTCATCCAAATAAGGTCATATTCACAAGTTCTGGGTGACATATCTTTTGGAAGGGCCACAATTCAACTGACAGCAGCATTCAATAAATATTGCTATGTATACCTCTAGGTCTGCGTAACCCAAAGGATTGCAGGGCCCTATGTGGCCCATATTTGGCACAGAAGAAATGCAGTCCTGCAAGGAGAAGAAATAAAAGTAATTCCAATCTTTACATGCATTTCTCAGGGAATATCACTATTGTCAGTTCACAATATACTTCCTAACTCAATAGGAATTTCTCATGATTTAAGTTTTTTAAAATCCTTTCCCCTATCTGTCTTGCTCTCCCCTTCTCATGTTTCAATGCTTCCTCTTAAGACTTTCTCCCACCTCTACTCGTTTTGCCCTTTCCCTCAAAACTGCTTCTCACATTTAACCATGGAGGTTCCTCTTTGCTATCCCCCACCCTGACTTTCTCATTGTTATTTTTCCTCACTCTCTGGAGTAAATCATGGCCTTTTTGACTGAAAACATTCTAGTTCTCTTCTTTCCCATCCCCTAATAATACACCCATCTGCTGAATGTGGCCAAGGAGCTTGGAGAGGAAATAGAGAAAAAAAGTGACCTTTATTCTACTTATACATGACAAATGTATTACATTAAAATAAGCACATGAATACCTAATTTATAACATTATTTTTATCACCCTAAACAACTAGATCTTTGGCAAACTACCTAAATACTGCTTTACTCTTCTATTATTAATAGTACTAATAGCTATAATTTATTAAGCACATACTGTGTGCTGGACATGTACATTGGTACTTAAGACATATTAGCTTGTTTAATCTTGCTAACAACTTTCTGAGAGATTAAGCAATCCCTAAGGTGAGCTAAGTGGTAGAACTCAAATTTCATCTAGATCTCATGTCTGCATAACTCCAAAGCCCATGAATTTAACCACCGTACTAATTCTAATTGATTGGAAGGGTATACCTGCTGGTTACAAAAATAACGTCATGATCCAAGACTAGGTTAGTATCCAAGCTTATTAGCAGCTGGATGACTCTGTGTTCTACTCTCCTTTATAGAATGGTATTAATCTGATGATTTTATGAGTGCACAAACAAATGGAAGAACAGAAATAGATTTGACTGGATTGTGTTACATCTGTTACATCTAATTTCTTCTCTAAGGGCTCATGACTCTGATAAATTTCTGAATGAAGCAGAGTTAAGAATAAAAATAACAACACTCCTTTGCCTGATGTTGAAGGCTTTACATTTACCATTTTTATATTTTAGTTTTAAATGAATAGAGCCTTATCAGTCATAAATCTGAGAATATTAGAGCTCCTGGGCTTAGCTACAAGTATATTTGAGCCCCCATTACATAAGCTGATTCTTGCTAACGATACACTTTGAACATTTCTTTATGGGACAAGCATACTGAACATAAGCCTGTAAAATTCAATCATTCTATGTCCAAATAAATGTAGAGAGGAAGATGAGACCTTAACAGACATGACCATACCATGTTTGTTACTATACACCCTCAGATCAAATGTGTCAGTACCTTGTTCATCCTTGGATACAACCTCTTTCTGCTATTACCGCTAAATGTTACCTTTGCTTTGGATTTCTGAGACCAACTTAAACTAGCTGGATTATACTTTGTGGTATGTTTGTGTGTATGTGTGTGTGTGTGTGGGGGGGTGAAGTATTTAGTTTGCATGCCCACAGCCTTTCTATTTATATAAAACCCATCAGCCTGGAAAACTTAAAAGGATGAATTTTTTTCCTCCAGGATTTTTAATTACTTTTCGCTCTCCTCTTGGCTGGAGACATTGTAAAAATGTCTTCTTACCCAATTCAGACCTATTCCTGGGGCCAACCATAGTATAGAGTAAAAAGTGCATGGGGTATACATTGCTGAAATAAAATGATTGAAATGCTTTCAGGACCCAAGAAAAAGCTGGCTTCTTCAGGTGGATATGGATTAGAGGGCCTCACTCAATTACTATGACAATTCTTTCATGCCTGAGAAGTAAATATAAAGCTTATAAGAGGCTCTGCATTGACCCATGGAGTTTGCCCAGATGGTTCCATCAACTCCAGGAAGATGATGTAAGATTAACCTAGGTGTTTTAGACAGAGTCCTATAAGTTCTCAGCATGGTGACTCCTATGTTTAATGTGTTACTGCAGTGTCTTTGAGCTAAATCCAAGTTGACATAATGAAAACTAATGATTTAACATGACAGCAAACGTTTTTCACAGGCTTTCTTTTTCACGCAGTGTATACCAGGCAAGGTGGGTCTTGCCTTTTGTTCTCTTTTCATTTAGCTTAAAATGGTATAAGATCCCTTCACATGTTCTTGAGTCATCCTATTTCTTCTCACCTGTTATAGCCACACAGTGCTATGTAGACTATAACCTTTTCAGATTCCCTTGTGTCCCTTCACCACAAATTGGAGCCACTGGTATTGCTTGCATATATTTAATGTAGGCATTAATGTCAGATTGTCTCAAAAACTTAGTATTACTGCAAAACACTTACTTGCCCATAAGCTTTTCACATGGCTCTACCCCATTGGGTTGTTTCTCAGCAATCAAACCTGGTAAGGTGAGGATACATATGCAGTGTTAAGTAGGATGGGCCAGTAGTCTCTGTTGTTTCCTCCTCAACCCTGGGTTTGGACAGATAGGGATAGCTATCAAATCTGAATTGCACTGAATTTGGAAACAAAAAGTTGAGAGGATGCCCTTTAACAGGGAGGACAAATACTGAACAGTAAGCCAGAAGGGCTCAAGTGCCAGCCTCCTACCATGTGAGGATTTGATGGAAGTCCTGGGATTAGCCTTCGGACTAGGGCCAGACTAGTCTATGTTTCAGAGGTGTATGTATATGTGTGTGTGTAGTAACGACACTGACAGAATGAAGAGAAATAAGTAGAGCTGAGAGTCCTGGAGGGGAGGAGTCTAGACCACTTCACATGTGGAATTAAAAAGCCCATCAAGTGCCCAATAAAACAAATTTATTCTGGAAAACTTTGCCTTTCAGCTCTGGGAACATAGCTCTATTATTTCTTTAATACTTTCTTCATCTCCTTTTCTTGGTTCTATCTGGAACTCCTAGTTTTGGTCTCTTGAATTGATGTCCTATTAATCTTTTTTTCTCATATTCTGTCTTTAACTTTATATTCTGCGATGTAATGCCAATATACAAGTGTGTGTGTGTGTGTGTGTGGTGTGTAAACTTTCACCATAATCTTATCATTGGATTTTCTAAATTAAAGATATTTTTCAAAATTTGAACATCACATCTTAATTTATCCTTCTCTGATTACTAATGAGGTAGATTGGAGTTGCCAGCCCATCGCACCAGCTTGCTGTCTTGCTTGTCTTCTCCAGGAGGCACCAGGAACCGAAACCGGGACCTCCCATGTGGTAGGCGGGAGCTCAGTTGCTTGAGCCACATCTGCCTCCTGAGTCATTCACTATTAAGTATGGTATTCTTTGTGCCCTTTTCAGAAATTCCCTTTATCAGGTAGAAGAAGTTCTCTTCTAGTCCCAGTTTGATGAGTATTTTTTATCATTACATCTCATTCTTGCCTTCTCTAGTACCTACTGTTACCAAACCCTATTAATGTCTAGGTTTCTATGGGGCAAACGGAGTACCTGTCAATTACATCTCCTTCCTCATGCATTCTAGGTTGTGGAATTCTATGCCTTGTTATAGCAGTCACCATCTTTTTGTCCACTTTCCACCATTCAGAAATTTGTTAAAATCTTTCATCCCTACTAGGCTCTTTTCTTTTTATTCGTCATCTGTGATTTATTCTTTACTATATTTCTTTGCTCTCATATACTTGGGTCTTAGGAGGACAGAAGATATTTGGATATGGTCAATCTGCCATTATTTGACCAGGAGCTCGTATCCTCTCAATTATTCATCATGGTCTCACTATCCAGGTACAAATTTACTTCAAATGAACTCTTATCCACAGAGACTTTACTAAACCATTCATGGAGAAATAATGTAGAAATTTGCTTTCACTGTCATTTTCCCCTCATTTTCTTTTTCTTTTTTTTTTTTTTAAATGTCCCCCATTTAATATCCATCCTGATTCCTCTTGGTCCATTATTCACACTTTCTCATCTTCGTCTGTCTCTGTGTTGCAGTTGTTGTTGTATCAGGGAGAAAATACAGGACTGGGAGTCACAGGACCCAAGTTCTACCTCTGGTCCTGTCACTGTTTATCTCCATGATCCAGGGCCTCACAGAGTCATAATTTTCCCATGTTCAAAACAAATGGATTAGTGTAGAGGTCCCTTCCAAGATCAAAATTTAATTTTTCTATGACTTTTTCATTATTGCTTCAATATAAAAGGGTATTTTCTAATTGGGCAAAATAATGTTTTCAAATACCCCAAAGAAGAATATTTAAAATGTTCAGATACTATTTATTTGCAAGACAACAAAGTTGATTATATTGAAAATGTATAGTTTGCTCTTGATTTAAAATATATATATATATATGATTAGAGGGATATACTCTAAGAAGTAAAGTCTCTGGGTGATCATATTATTGGTGTTTGGTTTTTTAAAAATGTGCTTTTTTCCTTTTCCTCACATAGCTCAAGATAAAGATGCATTATTGAGTAATAAAAGCTCAAAAAAAACACACAAAAAACCCCTCACCATCTATATGTCTAAACACCCCTATGAATAAAATGCTGTCTTCTTTTCCATGTGGATTTTTTAAGTGTTTAGAAGTGATTTGACAATTATGATGTGGGGGAAACTCTGCATTGAGATCCTTGGGGATCAAAGTGTGACCCCCTCTGGAAAGGCAGACATTGCCATGTTGCTAGGATACCAGCTACTTAAGATCACACTGTTAAAATGTAATTAATATAGTATAGTGTTTATGTGGAAATGTAGACTTCGAAGAATATCATAATTATTTATCACACACTAGCAATAGGCCCTCATTTGCTCTTCTCCTTTTCTGTAGTATATTGATTTCACATATCATAGTTTATTTAACTTACTGCCTTCCAAACTAACGTTGTTACAGATTTTTTTCTTTGTCTTTTCATTTTTGCAGCTATTTATTATCTTACTTTTTTCTCTTCCTTACAGTCCCATTTTCTCTAAGCTAGATTTTTTTTCTCAGCATTTTTTCAGCTCAGTGGTCTCCCATGGAGTCTCACATTAAACAGAGCCCTGTGGAAATCCTCATCCCTGGTCCATCATGCACATCATTGCCTTCTGAGCAAAAAATTCAAATCTTTACTGGACTAGAAATCAGGAAAGGATGGTTTTCAGGCCTGGCTCTGGCCCTTAAGTGTGTGTCAACCGTCTCTGAGCTTCACTTTCATTATCTACCTAATAGGGCAGTTGTAATAATCATATGAGCTTTTATATGAAAAGTTTCTATTACAAAGCCTTGCAGGAGAAAATGCTCCATTAAATTTTAACTCCTTTCCCTTTCTCAGCTACTAATATATAACATGGGCCCTATAGTTCTTTCATGCTTCTCTCTGCACTGAGTCATAATGACAGACTTCAGATGCATTAATTTACTGACTTACTGCCAATTTACTTTGGCTTTTCTCTAGGAAAGTTTAGAAGGCTCTCTACAGATGTAACTTGTGTAGAGAAGTGGCAATAATCCTGATGATTGGGAATGGACAACCATTTGGAGCATATTCTCTGAGTCTTTAAAACAAGAGTCATGGCTAACTCTAAGCTAATTGTATCCAGGATTTGTGACATGAGCACAAATGCTTATCTTCTCACGTGTTCCTTGCCTTGAAAGGCTCTTGTTCCTGAAACCTCAGGTTTAGCCTTTGTGTTGAACCCAGAGCAGTACCATCTTCGAGGCTCTGTCTCCCACACCTATTTTCTTGGGAGTTTGGGTCAAGACGTCTTTCACGAGAGGAGCAGCTTAGTAGCTATAACCAGTACCAGTGATAATGTGCTTCCAGTTCTAAAATGTGAACTACCTATTCTATTTCACTGGAAGTCATGTTAGCCTTTGTATTAAGAAGTAAAATTAACCTTAAAAAAAAATTAAAACATGTTCTACTTGTTTATTGTGGAAAAATTAGAAAACATAGGAAAGGAAAATGAAGCATAAATGCAAAATAAAATCCACTCATAATCCTACCATCTAGTGCATGAATTCTTTCCAGGTATTTTTCTAGTTTTATACTTGAATTAGGTCAGGGCGTGAGAGGGCTTACATGTCTATGTGCACATCACCCAAATGTCATGTGGATTGTTAAATTTTCTGCGAAATAGTCAGAAGATTTGGTAGAAGGGAGTTGCAGGCTGATTTTTCACACTTTTTTTCAACAGACAGGCAAACTAATAACTGCTACATGTAGTGTGAATCAGGTTGGCTATTAAAAATTCTTTCTTTTCTAATAATAATGCGTTGTTCATAACACATTTAATGGCTTCTCTCCAATGTTCCTATAAAATTCCTGTAAACAATAAATATTGTTCTTAAGAATGTATTTAGCTAAATTCTCAGATTAAGATTAAATTTCACAAATGTGGAAAAAATCAGAACTGTGGGCTAGGATATTTGCTGTCACTATTGGTGCTTGGGTTTGCAAGGCCAGGATATAATGCACTATTTCTTTCCTCCAAAGCTCTATCTTGCTGGCAGATGGATGGTGGGGGCCTGACACTAACACAATGAAAATCTCTCTTGTCAGTGTAATCAGCTGATTCAGCCTGATTCCACTCAATTATTATCTTTTCTATTAAAATGCTTTATTAATCTTCAAAGCAAAACAATGGACTGTATCATATATAAATCTTATATATTATGTATATCCATGATATTTTTAGCATAATTTTGAGAAACACAAATACCTGAGATGCATTCATTTACATTCATCTTCACTAAGTTACAATGTCTTTTTATCACTCTCTAGTTTCCCTGATCTTTTCTCAGAGTTAGGTAGAAAACAACCTTCTTATCTGCTCTGAACATGTAGAATACTGTTCTCAACCTTGGCTACACCTTCGAATCAGAGAGCTCTTTAAAATTCGCATGCCTGGGCCAACTAAAACAAGAATTTCTGAAGGCCAACTAAACAAGAATTTCTGAAGGTGGGTTCTAGACATCAGTAACTTTGAGAATCCAGGTGATTCCATAGCACAGAAGCTAAGGAGAGCAACCACTTCTTTTAGAACAATGCTTCTCAAACCTTAATAAGCATATGACTCTCTGGAGAGTCTTATTAAAATGGAGATTTTGATTCTCTAGTTCTGGGTGACACCTGAGATCCTGCATTTCTTACAAGATCTAAAGCTATGCTGGTGCTGTGGTCCACACCCCAAGGACCAAGTACTTAGTAAAGATTTGGTGAGTTTCTTTGTTGCTCCACTTCAGGCTACTCAAGTCTCAGGAACATCTTGGTATTAAAAGCCTTTGCAAGAAATTTCCAGTAGGCTAAATGTTTAGTTCTAACTGAGGAAGAGATTACTTTTTCTTTTTAAATTCCCAGCTCCATCCCCTGCTTTCTCTCTCCATTTTGTAGCAAAACTGAAGTGTGAGAAAAAGAAACATATAAGGTACATTCAGGGAATTCTTTTCAAATTAGGAGAGTTTTCTGGAAATTAACTTTTAAATTACTCTAACCTCACCATCCTTCTATTACCCATCTCCACAAAAAATCAAGCAGCTTCAAATAACCATGCATATTTATAAGAGTACAGCTTTATCAGTCTTTCAATTTATTATCTAATTTTTAAAGGAATAATGATTTTTATCCCCGGCCTCAAAAAATTAAAACATATTTAAACAGAACAAAGTGCAGCTTTACTTAGGCATATAAATTGATAAGGACAAACCCTGCTGGGATTTGTTTCATTTGTCCTTCTAAAATAAATTTGAACTTCTCTAAGTGGGATTAAAAATAACAAAGTACCATAACCTCCTGGGCACAACAAAGACAAAACAATCTAACACTTTGACAGATTATTTTTCCATTTTGGATCACAGATCCCATTATTTCTTTATGTGACTCTTCTCTTTAATTTAACCAAAAACAATCATGTAGATTTATTAAAACAACTTCAGCCAATTAAGGAGAGATCACAAAACCTATTTAAAAGACTTGTGAAGGGTGGCTGGCACATAGTGTTTTTCAATTGAGCTGAAATCAAGGTCTTATCAAATGAAGAGTTGAGACTTTCTTCCCCAACTTTTTATTTTGAAAAATGTCAAACCTTCAGTGAGCTCAGAGAATGGTACAATGAATACCCATCTACCCTTTGTCTAAATTTTACCAATTGTTAACATTTTCTTTCATTTGCTTTTCTCTCTCTCTTTCCATTTCCGTTTTTGCTGGACTAATTTGATTGGTGCAGACATCACAACACTTAATACCTAAATACTTCAGCATATTTCACCTAAGAATAAGGACCTTCTCCCAAATAACCACAGGATCATTGTCACACCTGCCATAGTCTGCCAGGACTACTATAGCAAATTACCTCAGAGCAGTTGGCTTAAACAACAGAAGTTTATTGTCTCACACTTCTGGAGGCTAGAAGTCTGAAATCAAGGTGTCAGCAGGGCCATGCTTCCTCTTAATAAAGGTAGAATCCATTCCATGCTTCTCCCCTAGCTTATGGTGGGTGGCCGGCAATCCATGATGTTCCCTGGCTTGTGGCATTAGTCAATCTCTGCCTCTATCACATAACCATCGCTCTCTGTATCAGTCTGTCATACTTTGTCCAAATTTTCTCGGCTTGTAAGGATGCCAGTTATGTTAAGTTAAGAGCCCATCCTACCCAGTTTGGCTTCATCATAACTAATAACATCTTCAAAGATCTTATTCACAAATATGCTCAATTTATAGGACCAAAAGTTAGGACTTGAACATGTCTTGTTGAGGTACACAATTCAATCCATAATAACACCCTAGGAATTTAACAAAGATAAATAATACCCAACATATAGTCCATAGGAACATTTCCCCAGTTTTACCCTAAATTGCCTTTATAACTGTGTTTTTCTTTTCTTACAGTTTTATTATTATTATTATTAATATATTTTTATTACAGAAGTTGTGAACTTACAAAACAATCATGCACATGTGTAGAATTCCCATACAACACCCCTTCACCAACACACCACACTGTTGTGGATTATTTGTTACAGATTATGAGATAATATTATCAGACTATAACCACCGACTATGGTCCATAGTGTACATTTGGCATATTTTTTTCCATACCCCCTATTATTAACACAGTACATCTTTATCATTGAGCAAGAATATTACAGTATTGCTGTTAACTATAGTCCATAGGTTATGTTAATTGTATTTTTCCCATGCTTTTCCACATTTCCACCACCCTGCAATAGTGACATACATCCATTCTGTTTCACAGAAGGACATTCCTGCATTTGTACTATTAACCACAATTCTCATCCACCACTGGGTTCACTGTGTTATTCAGTCCCTAGATTACTCTCTAGCTTTCTTTCAATTGACATTTACATCCCTAAACTACTCTTTTCAGCCACAATCCCATTTATAAACCAGCTGAGACTTACTATAATGTGTTACCATCAACTCTATCC
>JAQZBX010011344.1:15490-42983 GCA_029593785.1 Cabassous unicinctus
TTTTTTTTTTTTTTTTTGTAAGAATATTACAAATGTATACATCAGAGGGCACATAATGTCAGTTTGTTTCATTATCTGATCATCTGGTCATCTCATAACCCTCGAATGTCTCCATTATAAATGTAACTTTCCTCTCTTTGTAATTAATAATTGCAGGGTGGTATTTGAGACCCAAGTAGATTGCCCCCAAAACTTGCACCAAATGGTTTTAGATCCATTGATGTTCCTTGTTTGACTCAATTATTGTACTGGTTATTGTAGAATGGTGACTTTCTAATTATGTCATTCTTCTACATGTATGACTGGATAGTCTTTTGTAGAAAATAACTTTCCTCGTCCCCCCTCCTTTTTGTAGTGTCACTATGACCTCATGGATTCTTCTTTAATTTGATACGTTATAACCCATTTACAGTCATTATTTTGGCACTTGACTTATCCCGTATTTGGCCTATGAGAGCCCCTTCTATCCAGCTGCTCTCATTTTGATATGTTCCCACGATTCTTTGAATATTTCTTTTCTTGTTGGCATAATGAGAAACTTTATATTTTTCCCACTCTATCTCTGGAATCAGTCAGTTTCCCAAGGAGGCTGGAGTGGAAAATAGTATTTAGAAACCCAGATCTGGTTGCTAAACATGCTTATTGCAATAAGTGTTTCATTGCCCCCAAGTTCATTCAATGGACAGAGCTGAAGAAATGTATTTTAAATAGATGTATAAATTCATATTTTATTTCCAATTCATATCTTAACATCATATTTTTAATCATGTGCCCCCATTGCATGTTTGCTTCCCACAAATATCAGTATATTTATTCATTTGTTCTATCTTACAATATACTCAAAATGGTTTCAGAATTATTACATCAAGACCAAGACCAATAAGAAGCCAACTAAATATAGCTCAAGATTTCCTTACTGTTCTTTATGTCCTAAGAATGTAACCACTAAGGATGTACACTTAGAGTACCATGTTCTAAAGTTGTTTGAATTAATATTTTTTTCTTTGTGCTTCTGTTATCAATTTGATATAAAGCTAGACTCACTTGGCTTTGTTTATATTCAACATTTCAGTTTGTGTTCAAAAAATTTGTTAATAAAAAGTTTTTTAATAAATAATTTTTATTTTTTGCCTATATGTATCTTATATATGGTCGAAAAGTCAAAATTATATAGGAAACTATACTTTGAGAAGTCTCATTTCTTTCCCTAACCCTTTAGTCCATTTCTACCCGTATCTGATAAGTAATCATTTTATGTGATTTTGGTTTCACTTTCCCATGTACCTTTTGGCAAAAATAAGCAAATATTTAAGACACAAATACCCCATTTTTCTTACTTTCCCTTCTATCTTACACAAAAAGTCCATGGACTTTCACTGAATCATCTTTCTTTCTCCAAACAACTATTTTATCTTAACACATGCCCAGCTCTGTTCCTAGAACATCATATTTGTTCAGTACACATTTTTCAAATGAAAATCAACAGGGTGTTTCAAAACTTATTAAAGAACAGAAACTCTTTAATTAATAAAATACTTTTACTAACATGTCATAGAAGTTAGGAATCACATTAAGAAAGAAGCATGCCCCTTATGCTGTTTATATCAGTCTTCACAAGAAGCCCAGAATTCCCAGGTTACACCTGAACTCACTTTAATTCCATCAAGCTCCTCAGATCCTCCTTTGTGATGCCCTCTCATCTCTCCCAGCTCCTGAAAGCAATGAATTAGGCTGTCCAGAACTCAAGGTCAGTTGTCAGCAAAGTCCCCTACGGTACCTCTTTCAACTTTTTGCTCTAGTTGAAGTTCTAGTTGAAGTTTGGTTTTGTTTCCCACAGCCCTCACACTACTGGGTCTGGAGGTAGTAGGTATCTTCCCAGTTATTTTATTTCCAGACCATTCTCCCTCCTTCCTAAAACCCACCAGCTTTGAGACCCATGTATTCTTCCTTTACCATCTACAACCTCTCCTTGTTGCAGTCATCTACAAAACACAAAGTCACTCCCCCAATCTCCTCGAATATGGTAGCTCCTCACTCATCATTTTATTTCCCTCATGCTCTTTAAAATGTCCTTTTAATGGAAGACATTCAAGACTGGGTCTGCATTCAGCATATGTCATATGTATGGAAATGGACTTAATAGTGATTGTTGGCCAGTGGCTTGGTGGACTGGGTATTTCAATATTTTAAAAGCTGAAAGTAACTAAGTTAACTGTCAAATTAACTTTAAAGACATTTAAAGAGTGGAATTAGATCACTCATATTACAATACAGAAAGTTGCTTTGTATTTGAATATTGAATAATAACAGAAAAAAGAGTTGATTGAGATATGCAGAATAAATGGAACATAGACAATTGACTGCAGGCAAGTGATTATGTTTTAATCTTTTACTGATACAGAGAGATATGAGAGAAGCTGAAGAAGACCCAGAGGTAAATAAAGAAAAAGAAATGGTGAAAGACTTCAGACATGAATTATTTTTTTAAAAAAATTATGTGTGCTTACATACACACACATGTTTCTGTAGGTATTTAAAGCACTACACATTAATTCTACATAACCTACTGTCAAGGAGTTTAATTTGTATTCAAAGACTAGTTTACATCTTCTAAATTCAGGAAACTTCCAGGCCTGAAAATTCATATTGATTTTTAAAAAAATCTTAATTTCTTCTCTGAAGAATTGATTCCAGTAAAACTACACTAGTGAGATTTCTGTAGCATAAATTAGCTCTAATGCTTCCTCTTGGTTACCTGTGACAGGGATGTGTATTCCCTATTGGGGGTCGCAGATTTAAAGGAGCTGCCTCTTATTTGGAGACTTTTTGAGGTGAGCAATGTCCTGGACTGGGTTTCATATATTTATTACAGAGCGATGAAGGTTTTACTGAGTCAGGATATTATGCTCCATGTAACTATGTAACAGCTTTATTTAGCACAATAAGGACATGTGAAAAGGTTTGAACAGTTCTCCTGCTCCTCACTGTGCACTCTACAGCTCACGCACAGACTGAAGCTCCCTGATCCCCCAGCCTGGTTCTTGGAATCTTCTTTGTGGTGACTTCAAGTGTGTCTCAGAGAGGTGTAGAAAACTTTACATGATCATGCCATGGAGAAAATATGCAAAACTTTCTGACCATATTGATTAACACATGGTTAACATAAATGAACAATTTCATTTGCGGGACTGGATAAACAGAAGTGAAAATCACATAGGCCAGTGTACCCTGTCTCATATTTCACATTCTGTCCAAAAAAAAACCACATTGGAATGTGTGTTGCACTAGAACATTGGTATGCATTCATTGGTTGTAAGTAGCTGGAACCCAACTCAAATTCATTTAGTATGTAAAGGAATTATTGGCTTGTGCACGTGGAAAATATGCTGACGAATCTGGATTCAGGCATGACTGGATCCAGAAGCGTAAATGGTAACATGAAAACACTATTCATCCATATCTAGGCTGGTTTTCCTTTCTCTATATTGGCTTCATTCTTAAAAATAAGTTCTTCCTTTATGGTAATCCCTAGCAGGTTTAGGCTTATAAGCTTAGCAACTCCAGTGGGAAAAGACCACTAATTCTAAAGAATTATATAAAAAATATCTGAGGTATGGTTCCCATTGGCCCAACCTGGGTCATGTGGCCATATCTGAACTAAACATTGGTCAAGGAGACGGTGTCCTCATTGACTAGGGTAAGGCTGGATCTTCACATTGCCTGGATGTGGGAAGAGAGGAGATCCCCAGAACGTCTGGCCAGCAAAAAGCATTAATAAAGTTCATCTTAATACATTGAAGAATAAAATGAGCTGGAGCTGCTCTAAGACAGGGATCCTTCAATTTGCTCTAAAGGCAAATCACACAGTCCCTTTTGCTACAGAGTAGCTGCTGACTTGACCAATTCAACATATAAACCTCTTTAGTATTCAGAATTACTATGGGACAGTGCTTAACACTTGGGCTGAACCATGTAGCCAGATGTCTGGCCTTCCATAGACATCAAAATGGCAAGGCAGGCAACAACAACAACACAAACATCCTATTATACAAATAAGTAAATAGAAAGATACATCCACACATGTTTGTGTGTGTGTGTATATATATACACACACATATATATATACACATATATATACACATATGCATATAATTAAAAATAAATATTCATATAGTGATTCATAGTTTACAAAGAGTGCTTATATATATTACCCCTTGGAATCTCTTCGGCTCATGTGATTCTTTTTAAATATCCCAGAAAAAAACCCTGTAATAACAGTCGCAGCTCTTTTGATTTTTGTATTCTTGTCCTTGCACCTTAAACACCATTAGGATGCATTTCCTCCATAACCATTAGCCCTTCCTGAGCTGTGCAAGAGGATACTTAGTGTTTAGTGCTATCTAGCTTTCATACTTTTCAAAGCACATTCACATACATTATTTCATTAGTTCTTCTCACATTATAATAAAAGGCATATGTTTGATACCTATTTACAAGTCTTCTCAAACAACCATTAAACAATTATCTCCACAAAACCTGAGTTACGTTCAGTTTTACATAAACAAAATAAAGTTATTTCCTTGCCCTATACTGGTGCTACTTTCCACTGAGCTTTGTCAGTGGAGTGCCCAACTTCTACATTATAGAGTGCTTCATGGTTAGTTATCCCCCACAAAGGCCATGTAGGTTTTATTAATTCTCCATGGCTTCCTTGGAAATCTTCCTCTTTCTCTGATGCCCTTCTTTTTACCATCTCTACTTGTCTCCAGGTCTACCCATTATTTCCAACAGCTTCCATTGTTGGTCCTTTGGTTTTCATTATGGTTCTCTAACTTGGCCCACAGAGGCCCACTTAGTCATCAAATGCTGCACTGAGCCAGGAGGAAGCAAAGACAAGACAGTTCCTTAGGATAAAAAATCACCTTGTATAAAGGTAAAGAGACACTGTGCTTATTATTAAGATGAAGTTGGGTGCTATCAAGATGGGATTTGGCCAATAACCTAGGAATACTCAAATTCTGTCCCAGGCTAGAGCTCTTCCTCTGAAAAAGACTCCCAAGGGAAACATGAATAGGATCATAAAGAATTAGGAGATCATGGTAATCACCATAGAATATTTTCCAACAGCTTTGTTGAGGTATAACTAACATACAATAAAATGCACATTTTTAAAGCATAAAATTTGATAAGTTTTGACATATATATATACATCTGTGAAATCACAATCACAATCAAGATAATGAACATACCATTGTCCCAAAAGTTTTCTCATGCCTCCTGTTAGCAGGAATCTCTCTAAAGAAAAGGTAATCCTCTACATTTTTGTCATGTAGTCCTGCCCAGGGATAACTCTGCCAAGTGAGAAGTGAAAGAGTTTCTGCTTACACATGTTTCCTTGACCATTTAGGAGGGCCACATCTGTCTGCAGCCTGGTTAAGTTGAGGCTACACACCCAAGTCAGTTTATCTTACCCTTGTTTATCCCCAAATGTCCTTCCCTTGATTTGCATAGACACACATAAGTTTCTCTTCAACCATATTTTAAACTTTTATAGGTTTATTTGGTTATGTCATAATCTCTCTCTTCTTCTGGGCTCACTTCCAGACATTGTCTGTGGAATTGGCTTCTAAATTTTAATTAAAAGTACCTTTTGTTTGGGTCATAAATTAAAATGTTCTGAATTTCTTTTCCCAGTGTCAGGTTCGAGCAAATCAGCCAAACGTGAAGCACTAGGGAAGAGGTAGATTCTCTGAGCTCTATAAACTCCTCCTCTCACTCTGTAGTTATTGGTGTAGAACATAGATTCATGAGATGTTTGAGCTAGACAGCGTCTTCAAAAGCAAATTGATAAGACAATGATGAAGCTGACACCCAAAAAAATGACGTTACTTGCCCAGGATCACACAGCTAGTTAGTGGCAGAGTACAGATAAAAATCTGGTTGTCCTGATTTTTAACCTAATGAATTTTCTGCACTGTGACTCAAGCTTCCTTAAGACCTAGCAAAGCTCTGCTGGGCTGGGCTCTTTCTCATAATGCATTCTTTGCAGAGTTGTGGAGGTAAGGAATTATGAGACAGCTCAGCAAGATTATCTGGTTGGAGGGGGCAGGGACCTATTTCTCTTGTCTATCATCTCTTAGGACTTTCTGCTTTAAGGTGAGTTGGTACAGATAGATGGAGTGTATGGATATTAAGAGAATGCAGCAAAATGCTAATGGTATGGCACTCACCTTCTTGGAATTTCCTTGGTGTCAATAAATACTATCATTAATACTACTAATAATAGCAATAATTCAAATTAATGAGTGCTTACAAGTTGCCAAGAGATATTTTGAGACCTTTACATGTATTGGCTAATTTAATCATCACTGCACTTGTTGTTGAAACTAAGGCACAGAGAGGTGAAGTGACTTGCCCAGGGTCATGAAGCTAGTAAGTATCAGAGAATCAGCATTGCTTTTGGAAGCATTTGCTGTTATCATAGCCACCTATACAACCACCTATACAATCATCTTGTATGTAGATTCCTCTGTACCTTAAAAGGAGGTTTGAAAGAGAAGTTCTTAATCTGGGCTTAAGGGATGTGCTTTAGTAGGTCTGAGATCTCCCTAACATGGTAGGCATCCACTTCACAGATGTCAGAAGGGTGCAAATAGATGCAGCAGGGCAGGAACAGGGTATGATAGACAGCATCATACCAACTCTGGACCAGGCATTGATCCAAAGGCTTTATATAAATTTTAGGCCTCATAGCAACTGATAAATTGTGTATCATTATCCTTATATTTTCAGAGAAGTTCAGATAAATTAGATAATGTGTTTAAACCACCCAACTAGGAGAAACATAACTGGGATTCAAAGTTGTCTGCTTCAAATTCTCTGCGCTCTCCATGCTATCCCAATATCTTAGGGACCAGAAGGAGAACAAGGCAGAAGAGGAAGAGGAAGGGAGAAGAAAAAAAAGAGGAGGTCAGAGGGAACCGGGCCCCTATGACATTCTGTAGACAGTATTTTTTTCAATGTTTTAGTGTGTTAACACATATACAACTCAAAATTTCCCATTTTAACCACTTTCAAGTGTACAAATCAGTGGTATTACTTATATTCACAATGTTGTGCTATCATCACCACCATCCATTGCCAAAACTTTTCAATCACTCCAAATAGAAACTCTTTACCCATTAAGCAGACAGTATTTTAATCTCCAGCCCCAGGAACTGATGGACAGGAAAGCACTGGAAATGGCCCCCAAAAACCAAAGTGACCTGATAAAATTGAGAAATTAAAGAGTCAAGGAGAAAAGAGAATACTCAAGGTATTTGAACTGGCTCCCTAATGAAAGAAGTATAGAAGTTAGGGACTGCAGTACATAAAGATCATTTGATAAATACAAATAAGGAAAAAGAATAGCAGTCATGAATGGCAGGGGAAGCATAGAGAGATTGAGAGGTGATCAATTTGGTTGTTTGATTGTTTTTTGTTTATTATTATTATTATTATTGGAATAATGAAAGTGCTTTAAGAATGATTGAAGTGATGAATGCACAAGTGTGATTACACCGAATATCATTGACTGTACACTTTGGATGGATTTATGTTTTATTTATATGTATCAATAAAATTGATCTGTTAAGAAAACAAAAACAAAAACAAACAAAAAACAGATCATTTGTAGCTATAGAGCTTTTGTGTAAAAATGTATTTATTTCAAAAATTTCCTACATAGTCTCCCTACAATGATATCTTACATTTGAATACCAAGAAGTATTTTAAATATTTAGGAAGAATTCACAGCTTTTTTCTCACTTTATACCCTTCACGCTTCCATGAAGGGTATAGGCATGCAGTAACCCCCTCTAACCACCCACACCCGTCTCCACATCCCCAGCACACATACCCAGCATCACAGGCTGTGATAGAGCTGGCGTGAGAACCCACATCTCTCAAGACGCTGCCTCCTACTCCGGGCTAGAGCAGATGCCGTCTGTCTGCAAAGCCTCCTACCTGGAGCTCCACAGTTGCTTACCTATTTTTGGTTTCTATAATCAAAACATGGGCCAGGTTCAAGGAGGTGCCAATTCCCAGAAGACTTTGCGTTCAGCACTTAACTGCAATCAGCTAGGGAGCCTGAGCTTTCCAGCTGGGCCACTGCTGATTGACTGAGGGAGAAATTGATTCATCAACACAGCGGGTTATGCTCTCTGCCTGTTGGGGCAGTGCCCTGCAGGCACGGTGTCATGTGTAATTTTAGGGAGCAAAATTGGAATCAGAAAAACTCTTTTTAGATATGCTGTACTTTCTCCAGCAATGACTTAGGAGGACCATAGTTTAGTAGGTAAATTTTCATACCATAGAACAAAATGTGCTTTGTCCCTAGAATTTATATAACACACTCCTTTAGGAATTCCGTTTAGCTCAGATTTGGGTGCTGGCTTTGGTGGGGTAATAGTCTTTATTCCTTTGGCTCTATGGCAAAGATGACAGCAGAGAGTGAGAAAGTAGCTGGAGAAGAAATGGTACATCGTCGCTCTCTGATGTCCACTACTGAGGGCAGATTTCGGGTTTGAATCTTTATATATCTATCTGCTACGATAGTACCTAGTAAGAGGGATAAACCTCTGTTGAATGTGAATGCCTGAAAACCATGCTTATGTTTTTCTGCCTTTATTCCCTGCATAAAATCAATAACTCCTCAGTGGGAAAAAGAGCTTATCAGACCCTACCTTAAGAACAGTTTGGGACAGAGCGAGAGTGAACACCCCTGAGCATCTTGGGGTGGAGATAGTTACAGGCACTTGGAGCTCCAACGATAAAATGTGCCAACTTCAAATATTTGCCCAGAGCTGGCTCTTGATAGGTCAGTCATCATATAGCTGGGCCAAAGAAGAAAACAAATGTGATATTTAAAATCTAAAGACATTTCAGTACTATAAAGGAAGGGACAAGGATGACTACCATTATTACGACTACTCCTGTGCAGAAAAACACATTAAGGGAATGGCCTCACACCAGTCTGGATGGGAGAGGTCAAGACCCAGGAGGAGCTGAAACTGATTTTAAAGTAACAGTCCTTCCTACCAAGCATGCAGAGAAATAAGAAGAGGGTGGATTCCAGCAACATGGCAACAGGATTTGGGCTTATAGAGAGAAACAAGTAAGAGAATTGGCAAGAAATAGCCAATGGTTTAGGAAAAGTAGTGCTGCATTTAGCTTGAAATTATTCCCAGTTCCGTTCCGTAATTACCTTCTGATTTGCATGTTATGAACTGACCTTAGATCGTTTAACCATGCACAATTCTTAGGGTTATTTTTCGATAGATAACAGTAGTCTCCAAAAAATTTGAAATAGGGGAAGGTTAGCTAGTCTCCCACAACCTTACCACAAAGAGGTTAAAATTTACTGCAAATGAAAACAAGTCTCGGATCACATTCTGCCATATAGGGAGACATTCATTGAATAAATAAATGCAATTTGGTTGATTAAGCCTGTCCTTTTCACTCTCTGTCATTTTAGGTATTCTGCGTGTCCTTTCACATGAGGGTCACTCGAGATAATCAGGACAATATTCTAGAGGCAGCATTCTGTTACTGTATAGTTGGCATCAGCCAACCAGAGGCCTTCTATTCACTGGCTAGACCTACAATGGAAGGGTACAAACTACCCGACCTTCTAGATTTTTATATCCTGTTCAAGCAAGGGTAGGAAATATTTCTAAAATACTTGAGCCAATCCACATGCATTTAATACTTAAAATTTCATTAACAAATGTCCATTTCTAACATTTATCAAGCTAATTAACAAGCTACTATTTTCACCAATAATGAAGCTATTTCTGTCATTTGTTATGCTAATTAGTAAAGCCTTAGGTTTTGAGCGAGATCTAGATAACAGGCACTGTGCGGTTGTCTTAGCTGCCCCTGGAGTGTGGCTTTTCTGGTACACTACTAGCTCTTCACCCTTGGGGGGTGCACTTTTAAACCAGGTCACACTGATTGTTCCTAAAGTTGAAGCTTAAACTACGACATATGATAATGTACTGTCTATGCTAGAATATTTTAAAATAAGCTGTAGATGTAACAGTTTCCAAACTTTTATCAAAAAAGTGTTGCAGACAATAGGGGCAGGGGTAGAGGAATAGAAAGAGTAAGAAGGGAATGGTCAAGTGTTATACCCGGAGCAGGATTTCAGGGTAAGAGGATTCTAGCAACCGTCTGGGGAATATAAATGCATTAGCCCCACTTACTCTGTTATTAAACTCTCAGCATTTAGAATGTCTGGCTCTAAAAATAAATAAGTCACATGTTGAAAATATAGTAAGGTAGGCAGTCTCATGCAATTGCTCCTGACTTTAGGAAAGCAGGTATTTTACTAGTTTTTATTACTGAAATCAGAGGGAAAGGAATTTTTAATGAACTAGATGCTAAATAAACTTGACTTTCATGGTTTAAGTTTAAGAATTAGTGTCTATTAGTGATATGACTTACTCAATGGTAATTTCAGTAATGATACCTCTGAGAATTTTGGACCCAAGGAAAGGTAACAGAATGATGGTGATTATAAGTATTATTTTCTTTCTGTGTCTTGCGACTTGAAGATAAGAGAAATAAGCTGTAATGAGGGCTGTATCTACCATCTTGGAACAGAAATCTAAATTTTCTCCTCTTGGGTGCTTTCCAAAGTTTTCATAATGAACATGTATTAATTTTTAAATCCTAATAAAGCAATATATACTTTATTTATAGATTATTTTTTAATGATCCAATGCTTGTTGTCTATTATTTTTGCAGGAGTTACCCTTTGGTTGTCAGGATCATTTCTTTTATATAGAATAAAACATTAAATCAATTTATTCTTACTTCAAAGCTTTAAAATCCATCTAAATTCAGTTTTTAAAGAATTTAATTTTCCTGGTAATACCAAACTAGAACACAGAAACAGTTATGTGCCTGAACCAAATGTGCAAAAGTTGCTAAAGCTGCTGTTCTGCTCTGGAAAGTTGCTAGGCTATCTCTATGGAAACAATTGTTTTCAATCATTAATAATATAGGTTTGAGCTCAGAGGGCAAAGAGCTAAGAATGTGATAGAGTAGATCTGTTCTCTTAGAAAAGAGAAAATTGAAAGATTAGAGGGAGAAGCATTTTTTAAATCAAATTTTATTCTCTTGTTAAGGTTTTGTTTTGTTTGCTTTACAGACCACAGGCATATCTATCACTCAAGTTGTTCATGCAAGACTTAAAGCTCAAAGAGCCAACCTGTAAAACTCGTTGCTTTTTGTCTCTATTCCACTCAATGGATCTGCAGATTCAACAAAGAATTAATATATGAAATGTTATCAGGGTTCTCCAATGATTCTAGGAAATCATCCATCCATTTATTCATTCACTTGTTTGCCAAACGTTTTTTGGGCACTGATGTGTAAAAGTCCTTGAGCTAGGCACCAAAATAAAATGTGTGGTTCTAGTCCTAAGGAGGTCACTAAAATAGTGAGGAAGACAGAGACATAAACAGAATTTATAATCCAAGTTGATGAATTTGCACATGGGGGCATTCAAACCCTGCATATAGTTCATGTAAATTCCATGGAGTCTGGGAGTTTGCTCAACACCATTCTAGAAGAAATTGGTCCATGTCTGGAATATCAGTCGACATTCAATAAGTATTTGCTGAATGAATAAACAAATGAGCAAACAACCAAGTAATTGGGACTAATCTATCTGAATGATGCTAGCTCACAATGTATATCACAGCTGTGTCATCATAGGATGCTGCTTGTTTGCAGAGCCCCCAAGAGTCAATAGAAAACACTCATAGGACCACCAGCCATCCAGCCCATCATGATGCACTAACTATTCATTTGGGCAATATTTAGTGATCTTCTCCTACTACAAAGTACTGTGGGAAGCCTGTGACACAAAGCCAAATAAGAAGTAATCCCTACCATCATGGAATATATAATCTCTGAAGGAGGAAAAAGACACTGATAGCTATAATTTAAGGTTGTATATTAGGAGCCTGTTGAATAAAAATTGTTTAAGAGGTAGAAACAATGATAGTCATTGTTTCTTGAGCACTAAGTCATGAGCACTGAGTAAGCATATTACACATATTTTCTCATTTAATTCTCACATACCACTACATGGAAGGTATCATTATCTTCATTTTATAGATGAAGAAATAAAGGCTTAATATATTTACCCTGGGTTACACAGATTCAGTGTGGCATAGCCAGGACTTAACCCACATCTTAACTTTTATATTATATCAGTAAATGGAGGTCAACTAAGTACTGAGTTGTTTGTTTTGGGTGAGCAGACTCCAAAAGACTCATTTCAAAAGGGGTTCAAAGATCCATTTTACAAAGTTCCTCCAACATTTAAATCCCTTTCCAAGATTACAAGATCTCTAAGTTCACCCTGATGACAGTTCATTCTGCCTATGTGGAGAAAACAGGTTAGAGTATGTGGTGGTTTAAAACTGTATTTACCCCTAGAAAAACATGTTCTGAAATCTAATCCATTCCTGTGGGTGTAAACTCATTGTAAGTAGGACCTTGATGAGGTTACTTCAGTTAAGTTGTGTCCCACTTCAGTAAGGATGGGTCTTATTCCTATTACTATAGTATTTTATAAGAGAATGAAATTTAGACAGTGAGAGAGAAATCCACAGGAGCAAGAAGCTGAAATCAATAAGACCCAGAAGAAAGGAGACAGAAAACAGATGCTATATGTACCTTGCCATGTGACAGAGGAGTCAAGGATTGCCAGCAGCCAATCTTTGGGAATAAAGCACCACTTTGATGATGTCTTGATTTGACATTTACTGACCTTAAAACCATGAGTGAATAAAATCCCCATTGTTTAAGCTGAGCCATGATACGGTATTTGCTTTAAATCATCCTATGAAACTAAAAGAGAGTATAATATTCCCATGGAATCCAAAGATAGGGACAAAGGATCTTCTTCCATCCCACTGCCTTTCCAGCATAGAGAGGGCTCTGAGCTGATTCCTTCTAAACTCTTGGTGCCAAGAACTCCACTTCTCCTGGGCACCTTCTTCCTCACCCCATTGACATGGCTACCAAGGGAGCCACTATGTAATCTGATATAACTGTGCTCCATGGCCATGGTGGTTGATCCAGGCCTGGATACCTGACCCAAGCTCTGCCCATCACAGACTCATTCCCAGACTCCAGCCTTTGGGCCAATGCTGTAATCTAGGGGTGGCTACCTTGCCCAAACTGCACAATCATTCTCTTCCCTAGAATGTTTGAAACTGGAACTGACGAAGATAAGATAAGGTACCTAAACTAGGCTCTAGGTACCATCTGGGTGACTAGATGGTAAAAAATGAATCCAAGAACATCTTCTGCTACTCGGACTCCACAGTTACATGACTCCACAATCAGCAAAAGAGACAACGAAGTATCTTATAGAGAAAATGGCAAAGGACAGAGACCAGGCTATAGAAGTAACCACCTCTGGCTTTCTAAAGGCTTAGCTCTGTGCTGCTTCAAGGAACAGGAAAAGAGAAACCCACTCAACCAAACAAAGCAATTGGGTCCTGGCCTTCTGATTCAAGTTATTCTTGAGGCTCAACAGTATTTCTGTCTTTGAATTCTCTGAGATCCTTAAAATAAAATTCCCCTTCTGCTTTTTTTAGTTCAAGATTTTTTTGTCATGGTTATTTGCATTTCCCAGCCTAGAGATGTGGATGGCTGGTGTATAGCTTAGTAACAGCCACTGTGCTTTGGGGACCTTTCTCCTTTCTTGAGAGAAGAGGCACTTTTTCTGCCCTCAGCAGCAGCTTAACACCACCACTGGTGAAAAATTGAGTGCTCATTATGTGCTGGGCATAGTGATAAACACCTGTCACATTTTAGTTTAATCTTCAAGGATGCCTTGTAAGATGAGGCATTATTATAAGCCTCATTTTGTTGTTGAGAAAAAATAAATTGTTTAAAGTGACAATGATAGTGAATGAATAAGAAATGATTAAGCTTTGAATTTGAGCACACATCAGCATGATACCAGTCTCTCCACTAGTTCTTCCCTTTATATGGTAGAGGACTGCTCATAAGTATCCTTCCCCACTCCACCCCACATCTTCCATTTTCTCTGGCCCCCAAATTTCAATTTCCCCTGAGAACCAAGGGATAGTACCAACACCTGCTGCTCATGCTCATCCCTTCTTGGCCATTTTCTTCTTCCTTTCCTAACTACTTCCCCATCCAAAGGGAGTACATGGATTTTTACCTGGCGATGGTGCTGCTCTTCTGATTCAGTCAACCACTTTGCAAACAATTACCCTCCCTGGTCCAGGTTGCTCCTCAATGACATGAGAAACCTCACCAAGTTTGGTGTAATCTCTGAGATGTTGGTGAAGTCAGTCAATTCCATTTAAATTGGGCTTAGCATAGCATCAACTCCCTTTGACTTCTGATTGGTTTAACTCTGTGCTGATTCACGAAAGTGAGGGAAAAAATCTTATTTCCTAAGACAAAGCAATCGGGCCCAACCTCCATGTTCTACGAGTTTTCACCAGAATTCAAAACATTCCCATCTAAAAACATAGAGTGATACAGCCTCTCTGAGTCAGGAACCATGAATTATTTAAACTCTGCAGCTCCCCAGAATGAAGTAGCTACCTGGATCTAAGCCCCACATGGTAGATGCTTTGAGGTATAAACTGCAGTCAATTCATAAAAGGGATGGGATACAATTACATGTCTTGGACCTTTTTCTGTAGCTCAGTGGGTCTGCATAATAGAGCGAGGTTGTTTGAAACCACTCATCGTTGATACTGGATGCCTTCCCAGGCTCACAGAATGAGCCCTTCTGGAATCTGCTGGCCCATCACAAAAGGTAGGGTGTCTCTGACTCTGCTCCAACTAACTAGATCCTTTCATTCCTACAATCACCCAAGGTACTGATTTACCTTCCACTTCTTGTAAACGTGCTGATGCATACACCTAATTAGCAAAAAACAAAACAAACAAACAAAAAAAAAACATTCCCTGCTTGGTTGGAATGTTCACGCCAAGCAGGAAAATATTATAAAGAGCAAGTCCAATAAACCCTTAAACTCTGTCCCAAAGCCCCATCTGGGCTTTTGGCATGAAATCACCCAAACATTATGCATCTAATGCTCAATTTCACAGGAGTTGGGAACTAGACATCGATTTTCTCTTTTCTTTTACTCCCCACATCTTTTCCACCTGCCTTTGGACAAGTTTGGCTTTGTTAACATCTCTGCTGGAAGGTGGAGAGTTTAAATAAAATTTGAATTTATCTATTACATTGCTGTCAAAGCAGATCTGGTGAAAAATCCAGACAGAAGGAGTTCTGTGAAGATGGTGTTGGAATATGTTTGCAGGGCTCAGCTCTCTTACAAAAACAAGGGAGGAAGTGCAGGAGCTGTCCGAAGGAGCTGCTTTGGGGATCTGAAAACCAGGAAAGTGCCCCATGCATCTTCCAGGAGGAAGTTGGGACAGAGAGATGGAGAGGCTTAAATGCAAACCTTGAGTTTCTTGCCCCCATGGCTGGGAATGCACCCATCCCCCATACTCAAGACAAACAGCCTTGGTAAGACCTCTGGCTGACAAAGATCAACTGAGAGGGGAATGAATGTCTTCCTCCCTGGGAAGAGGGAGGGGGCAGCAGAGGGCTGAGTGTGGATTCTTTTCAGCAAGTTTAAGCAACAAAGGACCCCAGTTTGAATTGTGGCTCTAACCAGTCCAGAAACACCAGCCAGTGGAGGTTGAAAGAGCTACCTTTGTGGAAAGGTTCACTAAAGAGCACCATCTGCCTGCAGGCCAGGAAAGTGAAGGGAAAAAAAAAGGCTTTTTTTAAGTCTCTTGTGTCCCTAATTCTGGGCTCACTTGGATCTACTCTATGCCACATTAGTGGGTCTCTGGCCCTGTTTTGATCACTTAAATAGGACAATATTGAAGACTTATAATAAGTTGACCCAAAAATCAAAGAGGAGCCAGGAAACAAAACCATAAGGCAAAAGAAAGAACTTGACCATCAGAGTAAACTCACCAACATAATCAGATGCCTAGACATCAGCAAAAAACTACAAGCCATACTAAGAAACAGGAAGATATGTCCCAGCCAAAGGAACACATTAAAAATCCTGATGAGACACAGGAGTTAAGGCAACTAATCAATGATGTTCACACAAATATCCTAAATCAATTCAAGGAGTTGATGGAAATAATGGCTAAAGAGATAAAGGGTATTAAAAAAAAAACACTGGGTGAGCATAAAGAAGAACTTGAAAGCTTACAAAGAAAAGTATCAGATCTTATGGGAATGAAAGATACAATGGATGAGATTAAAAGTATACTAAAGGCTTATAACAGCACATTTGAAATGGCAGAGGAATGAATAAGCAAATTAAAGGACAGAGCATCTGAAATTGAAAAGACAGGGAAAAGAAAATAATGGAAAAAATCAAGCAGTATGTTGGGGAACTGTATGACAATGCAAAATGCACAAGCATATGCATTATGGGAATGAAGGAGAAGAGAATGGAAAAGGGGCAGAAAGAATATTTGAGGAAATAATGGCCCCAAATTTCCCACCAATTATGAAAGACATAAATATCAATATCCAAGGACAACATACTCCA
The DNA here is from genome assembly GCA_029593785.1 of Cabassous unicinctus. NCBI lineage: Eukaryota > Metazoa > Chordata > Mammalia > Cingulata > Chlamyphoridae > Cabassous > Cabassous unicinctus. The sequence continues at coordinate 32,125 of JAQZBX010011344.1, forward strand.
AACAGAATAAATCCTAATAGACATAATCCAATTCAGAATGTAAAATGCTAGAAATAAAGAGAGAATTCTGAAAGCAGCAAGAGAAAAGCAAGTCATCATATACAAGGGGTGCTCAATAAGTCTAAGTGTTGATTTTATATCAGAAATCAGGGAAGCAAGAAGGCAGTGGTATAATATATTTAAGATGCTGGAAAAAAAAAATGTCAGCCAGGAATTTTTCATCCAGCAAAAGTGTCCTTCAGAATTGAGGGGTTGTTTAAAGTCTTCACAGAAAACAGAAACTGAAAGAGTTTGTCACCAAGAGACTGGACTTACAAGGAATACTTAAGGAAATGTGGCAACCTGAAAGGAAAAGACAGGAGAGAGAGGTTTGGAGGAAAGTGTGGAAATGAAGATTATTAGTAAGGGTAACTAAAAGATTAAAAAGATAGACAATAGCAATATGTCTATCAATATAGCAAGATATGGAAAGCCAAAGGATAAAATGGACAAAGTAAGCAATGCCTTTACAGTAATAACATTGAATGCCAAGGGATTGAACTCCCCAATCAAAAGACACAGACTGGAAGAATGGATACAAATTATAAGCCATCTTTATGCTGTGTACAAGAGAATAATCTTAGATGCAAGGACACAAATAAGTGTTTGGGAAAAGATAGTCCATGCAAATAGTAACCAAAAACAGCTGGAGTAGTAACACTAATATCGACCAAAATAGATTTTCAATGCAAAATCTAAAAACGGCAATTCACCAAGAAGAAATAACAATAATAAATATTTATGCACTTAATTTGGGTGCACCAAAATACACGAGGCAAACACTGGCAAAACTAAAGGGAAAAATAGATGTCTCTAAAATAATATAATAAATAAAATAAATAAAATAAAATAAAATAAAATAATAGTTGGAGACTTCAAAACAGTACTCTCATCATTAGATAGGACAACTAGACAGAGGATCAATAAGGAAACAGAGCTTGAATAATATGATAAATGAATTAGATCTAAACATATATACGGAACATTCTACCCCCAAACAGCAGGATATAGATTCTTATCAAGTGCTCAAGGATCTTTCTCCAGGCTAGACCATATGTTGGGTCACAAAGCAAACTTCAGTAAATTTTAAAAGACTGAAGTTGTGCAAAGCACATTCTTTGATCATAATGGAATGGAGCTGGAAATCAATATCAGACAGAAAAAGGGAAAATTCAAAATATATGGAGATTAACAAACATACTCTTAAACAATTAATGGATCAAAGAAGAATTGCAAGAGAAATCAGTAAATGTCTCAAGATGAATGAAAATGAGAACTCAACATATCAAAACTTTAGGGATGCAGCAAAGGCAGTGCTGAGAGGAAATTTTATAGCCCTCAATGCTTACATGAGAAAAGAAGAAAGAACTAAAATCAAAGACCTAACTGCTTACACGGGGGGAACTAGAAAAAAACAGCAAACTAATCCAAAACCAAGCATAAGGAAGAAATAGCAAAGATTAGAGTAGAAATGAATGAAATTAAGAACAATAACAGAAAAAACAACAGAATCAACAAAACTAAAAGTTAGTTCTTCAAGAAGATCAACAAAATGGACAAACCCTTAGCTAGACTGACAAAGAATAAAAGAGAGAAAATGTAAATAAATAAAATCAGAGATGAGAGCAGGGACATTACCACTGACCCTACAGAAATAATAGAGATGGTAAGGGGCTACAACTGTATGAACAACTGTATGCCACTAAACTAGATGCAATAGATGAAATGGACAAATTCCTAGAAACACAGGAACAACCTACACTGACCGTAGAAGAAATAGAAGACCTCAAAAAACCAATCACAAGTAAAGAGATTGAAAGAGTCATTAAAAACCTCCCCAAAATGAAAATCCCGTGACCAGATGGCATCACAGGAGAATTCTACCAATCATTCAAACAAGTTTAATACCAATCTTTCTCAAACTCTCTCCCACCCAAAAAAATGAACAGTAGGGAATGCTACCAAACTCATTCTATGAAGCCAACATCACCCTGATACTAAAACCAGATAAAGATACTATGAAAAAGAAAATTTACAGACCAATTTCTCTAATGAATTTAGATGCAAACATCCTCAACAAAATACTTGCTAATCAAATCCAAAAGCATATTAAAAGAATTATACATGATGATCCAGTGGGTTTTACCCTAGATATGCAAGTACGGTTCAAAACAAGAAAATCAATCAGTGAACATGCCACATTAATAAACTGAAGAAGAAAAAAACACTTGATCATCTTGATTGATACAGAAAAGGCATTTGATAAAACACAGCATCCTTTCTTGATAAATGCACTCCAAAAGATAGGAATAGAAGGAAACTTTCTCAACATGATAAAATGCATATATGAAAAACCCACTGCTAACACCGTATTCAATGTAGAAAGACTCAAAGCTTTCCCTCTAAGATTGGGAACAAGATAAGGATACCCACTGTCACTACTGTTATTTAATGTGCTAGAAGTTCTAGCTAGAATAATTAGAAAAGATAAAGAAATAAAAGGTACCCAAATAGGAAAGGAAGAAGCAAAATTTGTCACTATTCACTGATGATATAATACTATAACTAGAAAATCTTAAATAATCAACAACAAAGCTACTAGAGCTAATAAACAAGTTCAGCAAAATGGCAGATACAAAATTAATATGCCAAAATCAGTAGCGTTTCTATACACTATTAATTAGCAATCTGAGGGGAGTCAGGAAAAAATTCCATTTACAATTATGACTAAAAGAATCAAATATTTATGAATAAACTTAACCAAGGACATTAAGAACCTGCCTTCAGAAAACTACCAAACATTGTTAAAAGAAACCAAAGAAGACCTAAATAAATGGAAGGACATTCCATGCTCAAGAAATGGAAGACTAAAATATAGTTAGGATGTCAATTCTATCCAAACTAATTTACAGATTCAATGTAATTCCAATAAAAATCCCAATAGCCCTTTTTGCAGAAATGGAAAGGCCAATTATCAAAGTTATTTGGAAAGGTAAGTGGCCCCGAATAGCCAAAAATGCCTTCAAAAAGTAGAACAAAGTTGGAAGACTCTCACTTCCTGGCTTTAAAGTATATTACTTAGCTACAGTGGTAAAAAACAAAATGGTACTGGCATAAAGATAGACATATTGACCAATGGAACTGAATCAAGAACTCAGAAATAGACCCTCACATCTATGGTCAAGTGATTTTTGACAAGGCAGTCAAACTCATCCAGCTGGGTCAGAACAGTCTATTCAATAGATGACAGAACTGGATATCCATAGCCAAAAGAAGGAAAGAGGACCCCTAACTGACACCTTATAAAAATTAACTCAAAATAGATTAAAGACCTAAATATAAAATCTAGATTCATAAAACTCCTAGAAGAAAATATAGGGACACGTCTTTAAGATCTTGTGGTAGGTGATGGTTACCTAAACCTTACACCTAAAACATGAGCAACAAAAGAAAAAAATAGATAAATGGGGCCTCCTCAAAATTAAACTCTTCTGTGTTACAAATGACTTTGTCAAGGAGAAAAGGTAGCCTACTCAATGGAAGAAAATATTTGGAAACCACATATCCAATAAAGGTTTAATTTCCCTGTTATATAAAAAGATCATACAACTCAACAATAAAAAGACAAACAATACAACTAAAAAATTAGCAAAATATTTGAATAGACATTTTTCCAAACAGGAAATACAAATGGGCCAAAAACACATGAAAAGATGTTCAACATCACTATTAGGGAAATGCAAATCAAAACTACAATGATATATCATTTCATACCTTATAGAATGGCCATTATTAAAAATCAGAAAACTACAAGTGCTAGAGAGGATGTGGAGAAATAGGAACACTCCATTGTTGGTGGGAATGTAGAATGGTGCAGCCTCTGTGGAAGATAGTTTGGCTGTTCCTCAAGAAGCTAAATATAGAACTGCTGTATGATCTGCCAATCCTGCTACCAGGAACACATTCGGAAGAACTGAAAGCAGGGACATGAACAGACATTTGCACACCGATGTTAATAGTAGTAGCATTCACAATTGCTAACAGATGGAAACAGCACAAATGCCCATCAACCAATAAATAGGTAAACAAAATGTAGTATATACATACAATGGAATACTATTCAGATGAAGAAGAAATGAATTCTGGATGCATATGACAACATGGATGAACCTTGAAGACATTATGTTGAGTAAAATAAGCCAGACACAAAAGGATAAATATTGTATGGTCTCACTAATATGAACTAAATATGATGAGTAAACTTATGGAGTTAAACTCTAGAGTACAGGTTACTATGATATAGAATGAGGGTTGAGAAGGGGGAGCTGATGCTTAGTATACATAGAATTTTTAGTAAGGTTGATTGTAAATGTGTGGAAATGGATAGAATCGATAACACATTATAGTGAGTATAACTAACCCTGCTGATTTATAACTGTGATTGTGGCTGAAAGGGGTTGTCTAGGGATGTGAATGTCAAGTCAAAGAAAGTTATAGAGCTATATAACATATTGAACTCGGTGGTGGTTGAGGATTGTTGCTAATAGTACAAATACAAGAATGTTCTTCTATGAACTAGAACAAATGTTACATTATTACAAGGTGTTAAGAATATGGTGATACATGGGAAAATACAACGAATGTAAATTATGGATTATAGTTAATAGTAACATTGTAGTATTTTTGCGTCAATGTCAAAAAAGATACTACATCAATGCTCAGGGTCAATAATATGGGGGTATAATGGGTTATAGGATTTTTCCTTTGGGAATAATAAAATGTAAAATTGGCGTGATGACAGCATAATTTTGTGATGAAACTGAGAACCGCTGAGTGTCCACTTTGGATGAATTGCACAAGGCATGGGACTGTATAACAGTGAACCACGTGGTGAGGTACAAATATGAGAATGTTCTCTCATGAACTATAACAAATATATAATAATAATAGGTGGTGTAATAATGGGGTGGTTTATAGGAAAGAAACACCAAATGTAAGCTATGGACTCTAGTTAGCAGTAGTATTTTGATGATGTTCTTCATCATTTGTAACAAATGTTCTACAAGGCAAAGTGTTGGCAGTGGCATCATGTATGTGAGTCCTATATGTTATGCATGATTGATTTGGAAACTGACAACTTCTCTAATTAAAAAAAGAAATACAAGTTAAAAAGTGTAAACATAAGAAAGATAATAAGTATTGTCCATACAATTTGGTTTGCAAAGGGAAGTGAAAGCATGAAGAGGGTGAGAGGGTGGGGAAAACTAGAGGATCAATGGATTTTAGGTTCTGGTTAAGTGAAGCTCATTGCTAGATACAAAGACAGGGGTTAGAGAGAGTGATGTGATTGAAATTGGTCTTGGTAATAATATAGCCCAGGGTATGGCAATGTGGGTGACTGGCTAAGGAAGCATTCAGGATAGTATTATTGGTAGAAAACAATCAATGAAATGAATAGCTAGTATTTTGGAAATATCGTTACATAATTTCAATAGTTATTGAGTTTATCAACAATTAATACGAAGTTGGCATCAGGACAGAAGCTAAAATATTGAAGGAATCTGGGATGGTGAGAAGCACCAGAATGAATACATGATTGCACCAAGTAGTGGTTCTCTGTGGTAGAGTCCAATGTCATGAAATTCTGAGGTGAATATTTAGGGTGACTTATATTTTATATTTCTGTATATGCCATATGTATATCCCATATATTAATTTCTGCTGCTATCATTATACTATACCTTTACTTTCTTTGGGTTAATTCTCTTCTTATAATAAAATTACTTCATTAATTAAAAATTTTTTTTCTCATAAATATTTAAGACTATACATTTTCCTTTATGTGTTATCTTTTTTGTGTGTATTTTTTGTTTGTTTTATTTTTTTATTTTATGTGTTATCTTTTTAATGTTTTAAAAATCCATTATGGGAAGCGGGTGTGGCTCAATTGATAGAGCTCCCGTTTACCATATGGGAGGCCCGGGGTTCGCTTCCTGGGGCCTCCTTGTGAGGGCAGGCCAGCCCGCACGGCGTGGTGGGCTGATGCAGCAAGACCTCACAGCAAGGGGGAGATAAGCAGACACAGAAAAAACACACAGCAAATGGACACAGCAAACACAAGCAGCAAGGGGGGGATAAATAAATAAATAAATAAATCTTAAAAAAAAAAAATCCATTATGATTTCCCCTTTTATTCATGAGTTATTTAGAAGTATGTTTTTAAATCTCCAAATATATTTGGACTTCTTTTTCCTCTAGTTTTACTGATTTTTAACTTAATTGTACTGTGGTCAAAGATTCTAATGTACCTGAACCAGATTCTTTAACATTTGGTGAGACTGCCTTTTTTGACCTAGTATGTGGCCAAATCTACTATAAGGGACGGAAATCTCTGCTTTCTCTATGCTTCTTGATTGCTTGTAACCTCAATATTATAAATAAAACCAGAAACTTACTAAAAATTTTGAAATTCAGCACCAATGTAAAAAGATGGTATGAATATAAAGTACTTTCAACCTCAATAACCATTCGTTTGAAATTATCATGCTTTAAATGCCTAAAAATTGGTGCTATGTTTATAATTTAGCTTAATGTTTACAAAGCACATTCTCTTATAACATTGCATGTTAAAATGTACCATGGCATTTGAAGAGTCTGAATGTTGTTGCATATCAACTTTTATATTAAAAATGTTGATAAATTCCTGTTTAAAAAATCCAGGCAAAAGATTATCACAGGATTGAGATGAGGAGCTAGGATGTCACTTATTGCTCTTTTACTATTACTGTCCCCATATGTTCAAGGACAATTACACAATACTTTTGTTTTATTCTATCTTTACTCCCCCAACTGAGGTTTTAGAAATATGGCTTATTTATGCCAGTTCAGACTTGGGAAAATTGTTACCTTGAAGAGGGCAGAGCTAGTTATTAAATAAGGCTAAGGAGAGAGAATATTGCCAATCTCAGGTTTTTCTGTGCTACAGGTGAAGAGCTGACTGCCTCAGGCTTCCCAGGTTGGTAACACCTCAGTGGGGTCCCCTGGAGCTTCCCTAAGCCTCAGGGATTGCATCACCAGAACGAGCAAACAGCCCATAAGGAGCTGTTTTTCCCCAAGCTGTCATTGAATCCTTCAATAGCCCCAGATAAGGAGTTCTCTGTGCCTGAAGCTACCTATCTTCTAGCAGATTTAAGCCTCTCCAGGTAAGAGCAGCCCCTCCATCTGGTAGGGAATGAACTGAGAGTGTCAAGGGGCAAAACTCAGCCCAAAGTCCTTCTGGCCAAAACTAGATGGTTGGATAGTCTTTCTGCTTGAAATTTAGACTTATATGCATTTTAATATTCAAGAACCTCCTTTCTTTCACATGCGATTTATAGGCTGAAACAAAGAATGCAATAGGGGAAAAGACAAAATATATCTGTGAGATTTTAAGATCTGGTTTTTAGGTAGGATTTACATTAAAAATAAAGGATTTAAAATAAAGGATAAAGAAGAAATATGTTTCCAATTATGCAGATGTGTTAAATAGTGAAGAATGAACTTTGTATTTTCAGCTTTCCAATGCTCTAGGAAGGTTTTGGTTGCACAAAGAATCTAAGGGCTCCGAAGGTCCTTGGAAGCATTGTCTTATCAAAGTACTATCTTCAAGCATATTTTTTTTTTTTTTTTTTTTTTGAAATTCTGGGATTTTGCTAATTGACTCGTTCAAAGTTTTTAAAAAAAGGGGGGAAAAAGCATTTCAGTGAAGATGATGGCATAATCTTTCAACACTCAAGAAGTTCATTATATTGGGCAATTATTTCTGGTTTCATGCTCAGGAATAATCATGCCTCCATCATCCTGAGTTAGGTCCCCCAACATCTGGCATTGTGTAGCAACACCCTCTGTTACCAGAAAAAGAAAAAAATCCGTCTTAGTAGTACCCAGCCATGAACACACCAGGAGTCCTGAGATGGGTACAAAACATTTCCTTGCATTTGCCATTGATGAAATTTGAACCTATGGATTCATCTTCCAGTGGAATGCCTGGGTCCCTTCTTTCTTGTATTGTTCCTCCTGCCTCTAATCTTCTTCCTTAGGGCCTATGTTTCTGATTTCTTTCGCCCCCTTCCCTTTTGGCCAAGGTTGGTGAAACTCTTTTCCTCTTGTGTTGCAGGTTGATACTAGATGTATATCAGAACCCTACTGGACAAAAAATAAAATAAAATAACTCCCTATCTTATGTTAATACTGTCTATTTCTCAACACCTAACTTTAATGTGTTCTACTGCTACAAGGGCCTCTCCTTACAAGGTATACGGACTGAGAAAAACAAAAGAGGTGAAGATGACAAAATCCAGTGTTGTCACACCTTTAAGCTTATTAACCAATAAAAGCCAAATATTTAAATATTTTTCAACATTTCAGATTCTTCAGGCTTTATCAAACCTAAAAATATCTTACCCCTCGTCATGAACTTGCACCTTAAATTGATAATATAAGCTTGGGCATATATTTTTTAAACTGGATATGTTGACAGTTTTCTTTGAATGATGTTGGGGTTGACTGCTGGGAAATTAAGTTTTCTTTTCTTAAGCAAGGTTTTAGGCTTGCCAGTGATATCAACCAGGGTTTGAAGAGCAGCCTCCTTCCACTGCTAAGAGTCTGGAATCACCTTGGGCTGAATTCATCTTTCTAACTATATCCTTGAAAATAGAGTTTGTACATTCCTGTTGGCATTTCCTTCAAAGGCAAGGAGGTAAAATCATTTTGTTAAAGCAAAATCTGTAAAAATTTAAAGGGATGATTTCCTGTAATTTGGTGCTTATATGAAGGCCATTTGATATCACGGAAAAAAACATGGGTTTTTGTGATTAAAGGACCTGGACTTAAGTGAAGACCTTTACAAGTCTTTTAACATTGTCCCAAAGCACCCTCCCTCCAAAACCGTCGGGGGCTTGAGTAAACAATTTAATAACATTCCCTTGCATTTTTTTTTACAGTGCTTTAATTTCATTAAGGAAATAAAAAAGGGATTATGAGGTTTTATATTTTCACTGGGGAATAAATTTTAACAGCCAAAAGGAAAATAAATATCATAGAATAAAGGAAAGAGATACATAATTATTTTGTATCTCTTTTTTTTTTTCTTACATGTTATAGCTGGGGAAAGACAATAATTATAATTATAAGGGCCAAGTACTGTTCAAAGTGCTTAACATGAATTAAGTCAGTTAATCCTGGTATCATTTTCCCCAGTTTACAGATGAAAAAATTAAGGAATAGAGAGAATAAGTCATTTGCTTATGACTACAGTAGAGACAAGATTTGAACCCAGGAATTCTAGCTTCAGAGTCCATATTCTTAAGTATTATGTAAACAAAGAAGACTTGAAATTTCTGTAAGGTATAGATAGCAATTCCTAGCTGTTAAGTAATGTTTCCTAAGCTATAGACAAATGACATTTATACAAGTGATTGAGGACTACCCCACACACTGATGAACAAACACTAAATCCTTTATTGTACTTTGTGAATGCCATTTCATGTATAATATCAAGGTTCACAGAGCAAATAAAAGTATTTTGTAAATATTTTAGTAGTTTGTCTAATACCTGGGACCTCAGACCCCTTTTCAGGAACACTGAGCTGAACCATTACCTTGGATTTCAAATTGCTTTACAACAATGAGCAAAGAAACAGGACATAATAATTATAATGATGTGTGTGTGTGACACAAGTGCATGTATGATAGATTTTGTTTTTATTACAAACTGGTGTGACTGTTGTATAATCTGTAAGTCACCACCATTTGGACACTGGATGTAATCAAGATTTTTGAACAGGTAGAAGAGAGAAGTAGTAACTACAGATTGTTGCCAGTCACAATTGTCTGTACATTTAATGAAGGATTTATGATTAGCTGGCATATGTGGTCTTTTCCTATCTTAACATCCTTTGTATCTATGCTTTATTAGTTTTTAAAAAATATTTTACTTGTATCTTTTTAAAATTCTCTTCCTTTTCTTTAAAAATTAAGTACTTTTTGTTTTATATTTGTCTTTTCTTTACATGTCTATGCTTTAAAGGAGATTGTATTTGTTTATATTACTAAGTCTGTCATTTTTCTTCACTTTTCTTTCAGGCAGCTTCAGTGTCCAGAGGGTGCTGGCACATAGTAGAAACTCAATGAATAGTGGCTGAATGAGTTAAATGAATGTAAAAATACCCACCATTGTACCATGTAATTATGATACATATTAGATATTAGCATTTCTGAACTCAGTTCTCTTGGTCTGTATTTGTAATGAACATTCCCTTAGAGTATTGAACCCTATAAAAACAGGATATTGTCCAGTTAAAAAGGTGGCATCAAGTGGACTTTCATACAGGAAAACCCTCCCCCAAAGATTAACTGTCTTTGTCTGAAATTCTGGTCTGTATCCCTGAAGCTAGGGTAGCTCTTGAATGTGTAATCATTGCTATTTCTTATTATTTCTTATCTCATGATACCCTGATTAAGCTTTTGGCTTGGGTAAACATTTTATTTTAAGATTAGCTTTGTATTGGAATCGTCCTGCATGATCTGGCATTGATGGATACAGGCCATTATAACTTTTGTCAAAACCTATAAAAGTGTAGGAAGCAAAATGTAATCTATATATAAATCATTGACCATGGTTAGTAGAGATGCTTCTATATTTGTTCATCAATTGTAACAAATGTACCATAGTCATGTAAGATGTTATCAATAGTGGAAAATGTGAGGGGGGGGATGGGGTAAATGGGAATCCCCTCTATTTTCTTTGTGATTTTTCTGTAACCTAAGGCTTCTTTGAAAAT